>JAODXP020001265.1:0-15000 GCA_027497455.2 Sardinella longiceps | reverse complement strand
TCCAAACACTTTTCAATACCACAGCCCTCCCATGCGCATGTGCGCACACAAACACACACACACATACACACACACACACACACACACACACACACACACACACACACACACACACACACTCACACACTCTCTCTCTCTCTCTCTCTCTCTCTGTGCCTATAATAATATTTTAACAAAGAGTCTTCCAGCCTTAGTCCATGGAAAGTTCTAGACCTACCTGTTCCAAATCCATAAAGCTCAGGCATCTAGCCCAGAAAATTCAAATGTCAAATATGAAAGTGTATCTATAGTTTACTTCAAGCACTGTTATATACACACTTCAAATGTATATTTACACAAACATCAATCTTGGCAACACAGACAAACAAATGTGGCTCGAAAAAAGGACACTGGAGAAAATTTGTTTATCAATATTGTCACTGTTTGCGATAAATGCTCAGAGATGTTCATTCCTAGCCTGACATAGCCCGCCCATAATACAAATGATCATCCGTATCCATGATCTGGGGATGGTCTTACGGACGGGTTTACATTGGTAAAGAGACTACCGGCCAATAAGCGAAGCTGATTAGACGAGCTGTCCAATCGTTTCAAACCAGAAGTGAATGCCCCCCCCCCCCCGCAGCATAATCGTGTCAGGTTGAAGAACCTCCAGACCATGAATAAGGATGAATAGCGGTATTATGGTCGGGCTATGTCAGGCTAGTTCATTCCAGCCCTCAGGACCATTAAGTGCTGAATGTTTATAAATTGCTTATTACCATCTTATAGCAGTTTTAGGTTTATTTCACATGAGGCACCCAAAGGGCTAGCACGATCAAGGAATACTGACCAAGATAGATTAAAGACCTATTCGCACAGGACTAGTTTAATGGGGGGACCTGGGGTAAAGTAATGATAACCGGGAAATTTAGTCCCGTCCGAACGCGCCATGTCAGTAAAAATAGCGGAGTATGTCAGTAAACTTCGCAGAGAATTTTACCTCCTGTGAAACGGTCCGGAGAATGTACCATAGGTAATACTAATCCCGTGCGAATGCGACCCTCGGTAATAAGTAGGGCCAGAGCCTTCTCTCTCTAACCTGACTCCGCCCTCTCTGGTCCAATTTCGGACTTTCGCTTGTGCCTAACCAACAACTCCTCCCATGTTAGATGAATATCACTGGGATTTCTTGTCCCCTATACGTCGCCCCATTAAACTAGTCCCGTGTGACTAGGTCTTAACATAATCTTTATCAATGGGAGCAAATGTGAACAATTCTGGTCTGCATAAGTTCACTACGTCACAATATACTTCTATGAACTTTCATGTCGGTATATGAGTTCTTGACTTTTGTCTGCATAAATGGGGATTTTCTCCCCTACCCCTTCTGAAAATAGAACACAGGACACAACGAACGCTTGGACCTTTCTCTCCGCTTACCCTCTCTGCCGGCCCACGACATAGATGTCTTTCTTACAGGCTTCAATTCGCTACAGATATAATTTCTTGTCATCGATAGTGTAGAAGAGAAAGGGCTGGTGAGAACTTCTCCGTTTTCTGATGTTAATTTACTCTTGGCCTCTAGTATAGACCCTCACACCAAGGGGTTAAGTGTAGTGCCCATCACATGCAAGGCAGCATACTGTATGTGATTGTGGAAAACCAGACTTTAAATGCACTTCTCAGACTTCAGATTAACGAGTGGCACGCACACACACACACACGCACGCACGCACACACACACACACACACACACACACACACACACACACACTCAAACACAGGCCCAAGGCCTAAAGTGAAGTGTATATCAGAACATTAAACCACGCGTCTGTCTGTTTGGACTTATATTCATCTTAAAAGTGTGTGTTTAAAGTAAGACAGTCTCAGTTGAGAAGAGTTATTACACATGGTTGTGTTTTCTTTTTATTTATACGTTTCTTCCACCGCTGGTTTTATACTATATATTTTTTACTGTCTCTCATTATAGACTCTAGTGTTTCTCACAGAGACAACGAGTGTGTACTCAGAAGCCTAGGCTCCTTCAAACACACTGCAATTAAGACTGCTGCACGTACTGCATATATATGTGTGTGTGTGTGTGTGTGTATGTGAGAGAGATAATTGCGCTTCGCCACTACAAACAGTGTGCCGGGTGGGGTCGGCTGGTGGCTGGCGTGTCGCAGACGGGGTTAGCTAATGGCAGAGCCGCTGGGCGACAATCTCAACCATGTTTGCTCGCTTTTCCCGACCGACGCTGCGGCTTCAAATGAAACACTCTGCAAACACTCACTGAGAGACTCACCGAGGGGTTACTGAGTGCTTCTCTTCTGAATTACACGCGTGTGTGACTCCGTACGTGTGTGTGTGTGTGTGTGAGTGAGTGAGAGAGAGAATATATTATCACACTGTATATTACTGTATGATTTATGTGAATTTTACCATATACATTTGGGGTGTGTAAATGATAGAACAAAATAGGTGTGTGTGTGTATGTGTCTGTGTGTGTGTGTGTGTGTGGAGAGAGAGAGAGAGAGAGAGAGAGAGAGAGAGAGAGAGAGAGAGAGAGAGAGAGAGGAATGTAGGACTGTTTTATGGCAATCAAGGCTTGACAAGCTTCAAAAGGTTTACATGCAGGAGCACTACAGTGTAAGGGGACTGAAAAAAGAGGGAGAAAAGGGAGAGAGAGAGAGAGACAGAGAGAGAGAGAGAGAGAGAGAGAGAGAGAGAGAGAGAGAGAGGATGACAGTGAGTGAGTGAGCGAGAGAGAGCAGGCCAGACATGTTTGTGTGCAGTAGAAATGAATGTTTTGGCTGTCAGTATACCACAGGTGATGAAGCTCTGTAATCGAGCTGGAGGCTGAAGGATGACACAGTCCCCTACTGATCCATTTCCTGTTTGGACCAGTGTCATGACCAGTGCTACGTGCTTTCAGTGAGAGGGATGGGAATAACTCAAGGAAAAGGGCCGCATTCACCAACCATTCTTGTGGAGAAATTTGTTCTTAACCCACTTGCCCAGTTTTCAAGATTTGTGTTCATCTATAAAATTATCATTAATATACCCTAGCATCCAAATTCTTACTGCAAGAAATGAGCTGCGATTAAAAGTGAAAGAAAGCAAACAAAAGGTCAAACATTTAAAAAAAGAGAAAGAAACCTTGGTGAACAAACCTGTATTAAAATCAAAATAATCTTCAGTTCCATATCTGATTGCAATGTGTTCACACACAGATAGACAAATACAAAGTCTTTGGGCCTCATTTACCAATACCCTCCTAAGAATTTTCTAAAAAAAACTTTTCTACAATCCCATATAAAACCCATTACTGGTGAATACAAATCCTCTCGAAAACTGTGGGTTTTAAGTACAAATTACTTTGGAGGAAAGGCTGATGAATGAGACTCAATGTTCTGTTCATTTTGGCCAGTAAAAAGAAAAATACTTTGTGTAACAAAGATCTCTCGCTCTCTCTCTCTCTCTCTCTCTCTCTCTCTCTCTCTCTCTCTCTCTCTCTTCCTGACGGTTGCCATAGTGGACATTTCAGTACTGGCGGAGTACTCACCAGATTTACTCTGCTGGGCTTGGGTGGTTGGTTTCACACTTGTTATGATATTCAATAAAACTGCCCCTTTCAGCTGCAGTGAAAGTTGAATCCTCAAGTCCAGGCCTTCCTCTTTCTTCCTCTAATAATAAAATGCTCAATAGCTCATCTGCTGTTCTCTAAGAGCCCAATAAACTACAAGTCTGCTGCGTTCTTGTGTATTCATGCATCCTTTTTTCTGTAACTAATGCATTCTCTCTCTCCACCGTCTCTTACGTTATTTAATAGGCCATCTTAAAAGAAGCACACTAGTTTTTAAGAGCTTAAAGGAATATTCCACATTTTTATGAAAATGGGTTATTCGCCCTCTTACCTGGAGTTACATATGTGGGTAAAAGCATTTTGGTCTCAGTGCATGTGCTCTTCTGACAACCCCAATTTTACCCCCAATCCAATTTTATTTTAGCCAGACAGAAGCCAGATAACAACTCTTTGACTATTTTACTTACCAGCATTTATGCTAAGCTAAATGCATGCAAATGCAGAAAAATGCATGCACTGAGACCAAAACGCTTTAACCCATATGGAACTATGGAGAATTAATTGCCAATTTTCATAAAAAGGTGGAATATCCCTTTAACATTCAGTTCAATAGCAACATGGCCAGAGAGACAAACTCATGAGAAGAAATGAGCTTCCACCGGAACAAGCTTGCCCTCCAGGTCTGCTTTCTCTACCAGAGCCAAACTGTGAGACAGTTAGGGCCAAAGTCCTTTTATTTTGTGAAGATTGCCTTGTTTTTTTAAAAAAAAAAAAAAGCCAACATAAATGAGTCAACAAAAAGTATTTTCATATAATGAAATCTTAACGAGGTAAACTTCAGCTCAGGAAACTCTCTCATCAAAGCGGCCGCCCCCGCAATTGCTCATGATCCAAGAGAGGATTTGTGTGAAAACAGTCTGTGTGTGGGGAAATTTATACAATTTCCAACACACTTTGACACAAACAAACACCAACCAGTTCCTAGCGATTCTTCAGAGAGGGAGATCGCCAATGCCATGGCTGTAGTCATGGCTGAGTTGGAGCCAGCGTGGGGGCTTTCAGAGCAGAGCAGAGCGAAGCGAACACAAGACATCGGCACACCACATGCCAGTTGGAGACGTGCACGGGGCCTGGTTTTTATTACCGCAGACAGCAGATGATGGCTGGCCTTCCTGTGGATCAAACCCGGACACCACTGCGCCTACTGCTCCTCCGGAGCTACCAGTCTGCTCAGAGCCCTGGTCTCCCTCTCCAATACAATGCCTAATAGTCTAGAGACTGAGACACAGGTCTGCTTTCTCTACCAGTCTACTCAGAGGCCTGGTCTCCCTCTCCAATACAATGGCTAATAGTCTAGAGACTGAGACACAGAGAGAGTAGCCTGGAAGTGCAGTCTTTATGTTTGTCAAGAATCAAATGCTAGGCTCGGCTAGCTAGCAGTCCATTGGCCATTGGCAATTTTGCAGCCTATTCTAGACTAATAAGCCAGACTATAAAATGTTTAGCTACGATGGATAGATCCTAGAGGCAGAATCTTACCCAACAGGATAGGACTACGACCAAAGCAATAGAAATCCCTCACTATGACTCTGGCTTCGACCAATCTTCAAACAACGCTATGCCTGCTCAATGACTCGCTGCCCATATAGGGCATTGTACCACCGAAGTCTGAATATCACAGTTCCTTATGGCTGATGGCTAGTCGTACTTGCTGAGCAAAACCATTTTCTACCGCCACATCTATATTTCTAGGCTAAATCAAGTCAAATCCCCATACAACCGATATATATCTCTGAAATTGTTTGTGCACAAACACACAGACAGTAAATGATTACAGATTTGCAACATATGAGGTGTCCACATCACAGCCTGATACAAATCCCATTCCATTACAACAAAGATGAATGGCTCACTTGTGCTTTAGTGATCCATTTTCCCATTAAAGAATGTGAATCTTTCTCATCTAGCCTCTAGAGTCTTTTTCTTCTTTGTGCCTATGACAAGCTGTTACTTGAAGAAAGAGGCAATGGCTGCCAAATTCTAAGCTAACAAGATAGCCAAAGAAATGTCCTTACAGCACCTCTGTCAAACATCTCTGCATTAGCACTGTGTCTTCAGGCTAAGCTGTTAGCTTGAATTAACACCAGCCAACTCTTGTCAAGACTTTTTCAACTCCTGCATGGCATCAGTTTTTGAGAACAAACAAGCAAGTCATTTCAGCCGAGTCAAATTGAGTCAAAATGTTAGTTCATTAGTTAAAATAAAACAGATTGCGATGCGGTTTTGAATGTTTAGTCATTTCTCCGCCGGGCATTTGTCTCTTTTTAAGGCCTGCCTGTGAATGATTGTCTTTTGCCAATATACGCCTCGTAGATTAGCTTATAGGCCATAGTTCAGTGTGACAGTAATGCTTCAAATTATGGTCCATGAAGTACAGTGGTACTGGGTAAGGAGTAGGTAAAAAATCAGGGCCGGTTGACCAGGGGGCATCACAATACATTTATTACTTTATTGTCTTTAGTTTTCCACTTGTATTTCTAGAAAAGAGGTGGCAAAACTCAAATCTGGCCTAGGGCAGCGAAAAGGCTAGAACTGACCCTGGTAAAAAGCGATGTGACAAAAGTACTAAGGGATAAATTATTGAGTACCCTCTGTGTAAGTATGCTGGAACAACACTTGAAAGTATGAAAGTAGTTTGAGTTCTGAGTTCCAGATTACCACTGATGAGTTTGGGTCAGAAATCATGGGAATATAGCCTACTTTATCACCTGGAATTAAGTTAAAAGTGTAGCCTATCTAATGCTAGGACAATTCATTGATTCATAAACTAGAAAAGCACTCTGACAGGGCAGACCTTCACCCAGGCAATAGGATCACTGATGCAATATGAATTCCAGATGGTGTTCTGGATCACGATCATCACCACAGAGACAGGCAGACAGACAAACTGACCAACGCTGGTGAAATCATTACCTCCTTGGTGGAGGTAAAAATGCATGACATAAGCTTGACCCATGCTGCAGAGGCAAAACGGCTATTTCTAGTAGTCCAATTTAAAACCCATGAAAGTTTTTAAAGTTTGACTTTATTATTTATTTATTTTTTTCCTGCAGGGCTAGGCTAGCCAAAATGGAGCAGCCTACTGATCTCAGATTCCGTGCAGTTTTGGTAGACTACTTTTGCTCAAGTCAAGAAACTAAATACTTCTCGCAGTGCAGTACATCCAAAATCAATGATGAGTTATTTTGGCCTTTTCCTGACAAGGAAAGAAAACATTGACATACAATCTGTTGAATGGATCATAGATGACTAGTAAGGCTAGACTCTCTCAGTGTTGCAGGAGATGAATCACCTGTTGCAGGATCAGTTTGATTTGCATCTTTTGGCTCCTTGGTCCAGGTCACTACTACATGATTTGTGGGACATCAGCTGCACCTCTGCACCCTCTTTTATTTGCACTCTAGAGAAGCCAGTTAAGGATTAGACATGATCTGGAGGACTTCTCTCTCTCACTTACTCACTCACTCTATCTCTCCCTTACTCCCTTTCTCTCTCTCACTCGCTCTCTCTCTTTATCTCTCTCTCTCACTTACTCTCTGTCTTTCTCACTTACTCTCTCACTTACTCTCTCTCTCTCTCACACTCGCTCTCACTCTCTTTAACTTACTAACTCATTCTCTCTCTCTCTCACCTTATTTTATCTGTCTCTCTCTCTCTCTCTCTCTCTCAATTCAATTCAGTATTGTACATTATTTGTCAGTATTGCCAAAGCCAAAGTAACAGTATTGTAACAACAATAACGACATTCTCTCTCCCTCTCTCTCTCTCTCCACACACACACACACACACACACACACACACACGTACACTCTCTGTCTCTCTATAATAATTGTGTTCATCCAGGTCAGGTCAGTAGTGGCTTAAAGGTGAGAAGCTGGCCTTTCATTCACTCCCTCTGTCTGGGCAGTGGTTGCTGCTGCTGCTGCTGCTGCTGCTGCTGCGGTTCTTCCTGCCTGTCGGTGCATAGCTGTGTGGTTGTCCATGCCAAAGGACTATCACTCCCTCAGCTCCCATTAGGCTAATGCTCCGTGATTGATCACACCTGGGGGATAGGCGAGGGCTTCCACTCAGGAGAGGCTGGAGGAGCTCAAATCTCCCTGTGCCAATCAGCGTTCACTCATCATTCCTGTTTCAATAAACACAAACTCTCTCTCTCTCTCTCTCTCTCTCTCTCTCCCACACACACACAAACCCTCATACACAGACACACACATGCACCCTTTCACTCTGTCTCCCTCTCTCAAACACACACACACACACACACACACACACACAGCCTCCTACATATTCTTTCTGTCATAACACACACACACACACACACACACACACACACACACACACACAGACAGACAGACACACACACACACACACACACACACAGCTTTTGTGTCTCTGTGATCATAAGGACCACGGAAGCCCTCTGCATGATGTAACAGGTATATGAGAGCAGGGATGAGCTAGTTTATTCTCTCTCTCTCTCTCTCTCTCTCTCCTCTCTCTCTCTCCTCCCTCTCTCTCTCCCTCTCCCCCCCTCTCTCTCTCCTGCATCAGTGTTTGACTTGTGTTTGGCAGCTCCTAGATTAGTTGGCTTGGCCGTGTTTTGTGGAAACTATGGCGTATAACCATGGAAAATCTGGAGCGTTAACATGCCAAAAAAGTGTTTTGCCGTCTTTAACACCTGGCCTTGTCTATTCTCATTTGGACATGGGACAATGATGACTGCAACACTCATGGCTTTTGTTCAATGCAACTCATTATTACTATTAGTAAAAAACTGTCTTCAAAGTCTGAGGCAAAAATAGTAGCTTTAAAAGTTGTGGAAATAGCCGAATTATAGTGCTTTAAAGCAACACTTCTGTAATGTAGGTCACATCAGCAACACTAAATAAACCATCGTTTTTGATGGTTGTTTTTTGAAGATAAACTGGCGGTAGTGCTGTTGGAGCGCTGGGCAGTAGCAGCAAGGCACTCATTACTGAACGGAGCAGGGCAACTCTAATGACTTGGCAGCGCTTTGGTGAACATTGACTGGCAACACTGCTGAGGAACAGAGTTATTATTGGGCCCCGGCCAAAATCCATTACCAACTGTTTTGCCCTTTCTTTGACTGTGTTGCATGGTGTTCAACAAAAAGGCTTGTTGGATTATACATCAGGGCTGGATCAGGGCCAAATGCATTTTTGATATCTAGGTATAATATTATTATTATTATTACCTCCGCAAAGGAGGTTATGTTTTCGGTGGCGTTGGTTTGTCTGTCTGTCTGTTTGTTTGTATGTTTGTTTGTTTGTTTGTTTGTTTGTCAGCAGGATAACTCGAAAAGTACTGCACAGATTTGGATGAAATTGTCGGAGCAAGAACTGATTTGATTTTGGTGGCGATTGGTGGAATTTATATCGTGTCTGTAACCACATTGCCATGGCGGAGGTCTGCGCTCTCTGAGCACTTTTCTAGTTTATTATATTATCATAGTATTAGCCTAAATGGTCCTTTGGGCTTCATCAGCATAATCGTTGCATTGCTGTCAGCAACTTACCGTAGGTTATGTGTGCAATTTTGTTTTTATCTCTATCCAGTGGGTGATGCAAGATGCGGTGGACGGTCCTTCCTGGGTGTAGTCTTTTCAAGACGTGGCCCAGTATTAGCCAAAATGATCCTTTGTGCATCGTCAGCATAATCGTTGCATCACTGCCAGCGACTTACTGCTACTTACTGTGTATAGTTTTGTTTTTATCTCTGTCCACTGGGTATGATGGGGTGGACGGCCATAGAGCAGCTATAGATGTTCAACAGAAAGGCATGTTTGCTTGTACTTTGTATAATACTGTAATACCCTGGTCCCTAAATGGCGGAGTGTGGGCCAGGTCCGGCCCGCATGAACCAAATGAGTGGCCTGCAGCACCAGCTGACTTATCAGTTATTCTCCATAAACATGCTTACAGACCTCACATACAGTAGGCCTACAGGCAATCATACTATGAAGTTTATTGAGGTGCATTACTGTAAAGAAAGCAGAAGGCCAGAAGAAGACTACTCAGTGAACTAGCATCCTTTCAACGTGTGGTTTGTAATGTTTGCGGGGTTGGCCCTTGGCTTGGGATGCTTGACAAAATTTGGCCCTTGAGGAAAAATAGTAACATTAGCCCAAAATAGTTCTCAGAGCATCTTTAGGATAATCGTTACATACCACTACCCAGGGGTTAAAGTGGGGAGGGAACGCAGGAGAACGCTGTATGAATATCACTCCATTCTTCTGCTATACATTTTTCTGTGTTTGTGCCGACATCAAAATGTGAAAGTTCCCCCTCCTGCCAGATCCCACTCTAACCATTTCCACAACTCATTTTATACCTTAATAAATAAAAGCTCTTAAAACTAGAAAAGCGCTCAGAGAGCGCAGACCTCCGCCAAGGCAATGTGGTCACAAACACAATATACATTCCAGATCATGTTCTGGATCACCGATCGCCACCAAAATGTAATCAGCTCTTGCTTGTCCCGATATACACATTGTCCGACATTTTCATCCAAATCCATGCAGTACTTTTCGAGTTATCCTGCTGACAAACAGACAAACCAACGAGACCGAAAACATAACCTCCTTGGCGGAGGTAAATATTCAGTGAGCTCCGGTCCCTCCTGGACATACAGTAGTCTTGTCAAGAAGTTGCCCAGTATCTACTAAATTTGACTATTTGACTGGAATTTGTAAGGGGTGAGGTGGACATCACTCGTAATTTTAGTAAGGAAGACTGAAAATATATAGAATTATATAATTTAATAATAATCATACAATAGCTACATTAGGACTCATAAGTTTTGTTTTGTTTTATTTTGTTGATACTTTTTCTTTTTTTGTGGTTGTCTTTTGTTTATCTTTTGTGTATCAATGTATTTTAATGGAGAAATAAAAACAAAAACAACTTGACTTGATTTTTACTTAGGTGTGTAGTTTTTTTTTTCACCTCCACACACACACACACACACACACACACACACACCCTTTCCCTCTGTCTCTTCTCTCAATGGGTATGCTGCAGTGGAAGTCTCTAAAGCAGAGAGAGCATTACTGATGTTGTTTCCAGTGGACTGGCTGTCTAGCAAGGCTGGACAAGCAGACTGGGGACGGACCCAGCAGGGGGCCTTCAGCTTATTGGGCCTGATTCTGCTTGTTTCGTGCATCCAAGAACGGGACGATTCCTTGCCAAGGGATGCTGGAGTGATGCATTTGTGTGTGTGTGTATGTGTGTGTTTGCGTGCATGTGGATGCGTGCATGTGTGTATCAATCCTCCAAAAAAATGCATAATAAAATGCCTCTGGGATTGTGTGTCAGTGTGTGTGTGTGTGTGTGAGAGAGAGAGAGAGAGAGAGAGAGAGAGAGAGAGTGTGTGTGTTTGTGTTTGTGAGTGCAAGAAAGAGCACTTTGTCTTTCTCATTGACACAGAAAAACACTACTTGGGAGAGCATGAGTTAGAGAGTTGGTGTGTGTGTGTGTGTGTGTGTGTGTGTGTGTGCGACAGAGGTTGGAGACAGTGGGAGACAGTATGTGACTGGAATAGAGCCAGAGAGCTGGGATTTTAATCTAGCTGTATCCTTGCTGCTCACTTGGGTTTTTTAACGGGGGAGAAAGTGTGTGTTGGCATGTTGGCTGCACGTGTCGCCTCATCAGCCAAGATGGCTTCGGGAAGGAACAACAGCATTCAAACAACCATCCAAATTTCCTTTCCTTCTTTCCTCCCAACCATCCCCCATCTTCTTCACGCTCAGTTTCTCCAATCCCTCTCTCTTTCTTTCTTTCTCCCTCCCTCTCCCCTTCTCTCTGTCTCCATCTTTCTCTCTTTGTCTATCACTGTCACTGTCCTCTCTCACTCTGTTCTCTTACACTCCTTCTCCCTTTCTCTCTCTCTCACTCTCTCTACTTCTCCATCTTTCTCTCTCTCTCTGTCTATCACTGTCACTGTCTTCTCTCTCAAATTACAAATGGTGCTTTATTAGCATGACTGCAATTACAGTATTGCCAAAGCCAGTGTTTAGACAAACACAACATAACATACAAGTAACAGATAACAATAACATAATATACAAATGATAGGTGCATCAATGTCAGTACATCCACAGAAATACAGTATGCAGTAATGTGGATTGTGTGTAAGGATGATGTGTGTGCTCTCTCGTCGTGTCTGTGTGTGTGTGTGTGTGTGTGTGTGTCTCTCTCCCTCACTCCTCTTACACTGTAGTACTCCTGCAAGTAAGCCTTTAGCAGCTTGATTGCCATGAAACAGTCCTACATTCACCCACTATAGCGCACTTTGGATCAGGCACTTGTAGCTCTGACTGCCTGAACTAATCCATTTAGTCCACTCTTGCTCACGGTCGAGCTGTGAAAGAGGAGAAGTGAGGTTAGGTTTGTTTCGCCTGTTCTGTCCTGTCTGGTTTGTTTTAGCTGGGAACACGCTGTCTCTTTTGGATCACCAGAACATGTTCTCCTGCTGGACCAAAGTACAGTGACAGAAGCTTGCTCTTTTTCCCTCACCAAGCTGAAATTCTGATTAACGGAGAAGACTGGTGTGAATTAATCAATTAGCCCGTTAGCCTGACAAGCTAGATGATATCACAAACAACTGGCAAGGCCAGTCAGCCATAGAGCAACAGGGTTAAGTTCCTTGCTCAAGGGCACAACGACGGCAGCTGGAGACCCACAACTTCCAGGCTATACTGGCAAGGTTCCTTCACCACTACTACACTATCACTGGCCAATTCTGTATTGACCAATCAGAGCAATGGACAAGGTGCCAAAGCCAATTCAAACAACCGCTGTTCCTTGGCTAAGCCTGTCTAAAAACTCTCATATACACATCGAGCATTGGTCTTACACTATCAATGTCAGATCTAATAAATCCACGAGGATCATCGCTATTCAACGTTCATTGCTTCCTAGGCAATAGTGTTGTTTAGGGTCCCTGAGAGCTCAAGAAAGAACCAGAATATTTAATACATCATATTCCGAATTGCAAACTGGCACCTGGCAGTTAACTAAAAATGAAACTTAAGGTGATGTTCTGTTCTGTGCCCCATTTGGCTAATGTTAGCTACTGATTCACTATGCTCTATCAAACTGTTTCTTGTTCAATTTGGTGAACAGGACCATGGATTGATTGACATTGGATTTCTCCTTTAAAGCAAAAGTTGTGTGAAAAGGTGTAATTCAAGAAAAGCTCTGTTGCACAAGACTGCTGACTGCCCTAGGTAGCGAGTGGAATGAAAGAACTTGGAACGACATAGACCAAATACACGAACGCCAAAGTGAATAAGAAGTTCACGCTGAGTCAATGGAACCTACAATCTTACTTTCAGTTTTGAATGTTGTAGGTTCCATTGACACAACGTAAAGGGCTTGTTCCTTGTTGTTCCAGATTCTTTCATTCCATTCACTATGTTATGGCAATCAGCAGGCTCCTGCAATAGGGCTATGCTTGGATTACACCAAACATTTGCTTTAAAGCAATAATCAGGAGTGAATCAAGTCATAGCCCTGATGTTTTACCTTGGCAAGCACTAGCCACCCCAATGACCACATTTCGGCGGCCAATGGTAACAGAATGGGGCATGTCCAAACGAAACCAAATCGATAGGTTTCGCTTTGCCATGCCCCATTCTGGTAGCGTTAGCTGCCGTTTCGCCATCTCGGTCTGTGTTGCACAAAATTCAGCCTTTAAAATGGCTATCAATAGCGCTTAGAACTGTAAAACAGCTGGGCTACGTGTTGATTCACTCCGGATTATTGCTTTTAGAGAACAGTGATGACACAAAATGTCAATATGACCCTCTTACTTCCTTGTGTCTGTTTCCCCTTTCAACCTGAAACCTGCCGATTTACTTTAAAACCGTTTCCAATCCCTGGGGGAAAGCCTGGCTAACAAAACTACACCAAATTTAATTTGTTTACATGTGGATATTTGGATAAGTAATATGAGACAAAGGAATGACTGTGAACAACATTAAAGTAATCCTGAAAGTCCCGTTTCCACAGACAGTGAAATACACCTTTCCATTAAACGTGACTTGGCCACAGTCAAGGCAGTTTATGGGACAGAGACTGTTTGTTTGACTGTCTTTATTTGGAAACAGAGAGGCCTTTTGCTTTGCCGTGTAAATGTCATCCTGCAAGTCTAAACAGAAGGACCTGAGAGTCCTTTTGTAGGCCACCATCTCACTGTTCTCACAAGAGAATTACATACACACCCACACACACATATACACACTCACACACACAATCACACACCCACACAAACAGCCCCGGACACAATGGACCTCGTGAAGCAACAGAAAGCCACAGCGTTGAGAAGGAGCAGCAACATTGCAATTACCTCATAGTGGAGGTGAGGAGAGATGCTTTTCCCATCCTTGTTACACAGTTGCTCAGCATTTCCCAGCCCTCAGCCTGGAAGGCAGTTTGGGCAGGGCCGGTTCTAGACTTTTCGCTGCCCTAGGCTAAATTTAATTTTTGCCCCCTTTTTTCTAGCCTGACATAGCCCGACCATAATACTGCTGTTCATCCGTATTCATGGTCTGGGGGTTCTTTAACCTGACGCGATTATACTGCGGAGGGGAGGGCATTCACTTCTGGTTTGAAACGATAGACTCTCTACCGATGTAAACACGCCCCAGAGGACCGTTCCCAGACCATGAATACGGATGAACAGCAGTATTATGGGTGGGCTATGTCAGGCTACCTTTTTTCTAGAAATAGAGTGAAAAACTAAAGAAAATAAAGTAATAAATATATTGTGATGCCCCCTTGATATTTGGTGCCCTAGGCGATCGCCTAGTTTGTCTATGCCTAGAACCGGCCCTGAGTTTGGGAGTGGATGTGTTTATGTTTCAGTCACAATCCCAGAATAGACCAAGGCCTGACATAAAAGAAGATTAAAAAAATAAAATAAAATAATAATTATTCACATTAACTATGTAATTAGAAAAGCATTTGGAGAGTACTCCACCAAGGCAATAAGGTCAATTTCAGAATCACTCAGGTGGTTTTTCTGGATCACCGATCACCACCGAACTGTAATCACCTGCAGCCGGTTGCACCAGCTGAGCGTAGGTTTGATCGTAAGCTTTGGTGTAAGTCACATCGTAAACCTTACGGTGAAACTAGTTAGTTTAAAACTAAAGATGCATTCTACTCCAGTTGCATCCTAGCTTGTTATGTTGCACAGTAGTAAGTAGCTACTAAATCAAATTTTCTGTCGCAAAACATGACGTTGTCACGGGTTGTCACCATAGTCACTGTAGACAACCAATCAATATTGCCGTTATATGATTTAAAAGCAACGCAGCATGGTTTTGGTGTAAGTTGAAACGTAACCTC
>JAODXP020001263.1:0-22467 GCA_027497455.2 Sardinella longiceps | reverse complement strand
GTATAGGTATATACTGTAGTTTTATGGTTACCAACCACCAAATAATATATCCATTATTCTCTCTGCATTCTCTTAAGGTAAAGTAGTATTTTAAATATGCTGTAACATCAGTTGTAACATGTTAGCCTCGTGAGACCAAACTGATTTGGCGGCGTCAGGTTAGTAACATGTGCCATCACCTTCAGACAATAGCAGTAGTTATAAGTTGCCCAGGTGTATGGATGGAACATTTTCATGCACCATTAAAAGTAAACTAATTACAGGTACAACCAGTCTATAGTCAGAATTGTATATTTTCTGATAGCATAGTCTTCAGATACGATGTAACAGGTGTTTTCTCTTCAGACTGCCTATCAAAGGTGGTGAAATGGTGGTTAGCCTTAGGCATTCCAGTTCTAGAACTAATTTGTGGGCCTTGTCCCTGTTTATTTTCAGTTTGATCAGTGTTTTGTTTGTTTAGTTAGTTTGTTAATTTGTTGTGTTATGCACCCCGCCGGTGGCCTAATATAAAATAAAAGAAAGACGTCTGCATTATTCCGTTTCCATGCCACTGAAAATGAGGCCGCTTGCAATGTCGACCTGCTCTGACCGTCTCGTTTCTGTTTTACTTCAAAAAAGCCAAATATAGGCCTACTGTAGCTCCAGATAGTAAGATAATGCGCGGCTCTCCCTTGGTCAACCTCTCTCCTAGATATTGCTTTAAGCTATTCTGAACATGCTGCGCATGATGTAAACTTTATTGAGCATATTCTCCGAAATTAATAAGCCTTTACTGAACTCCTACGCCGTTGTGCAGACTGGAGAACGGAAAGAAAAAAAAAAAAAAGAAAAAAAACATCCCATACCCAAACCTCCCTTACAGCGGAGACTGTAAAGATCTACATTAATTCCGGCACAGCAGAAGTTTTACAGTATAGCTCAATAGAACAATATGGCTGAACAATATTTTGTGTTAGACCCCATGCTATCTTGACCTTTGACCTTGTAATAAAGATCACCTAGGCCTATGGACCTTTTTCGAGGCTTGGGTGGTTAAACTTCTCCAGAAGTAGCTTCTGGGGATGGGATGCCCCTTATCTGCCCAACTTTCCACCTGACCAACAGTAAGAGAGGGGACCAGCAATAGATTTTCCGTCCGGCATCAGTGAGAAATTATTATTATTTATAAAGCGAAGGGAGTTTTTCCTTGCCCCTGTTTCTCACGGATGCTCCCCATAGTGTCTGTAAAGCGCCGCGAGACAATGCACTTATTTGAGCAGTCTACAAATAAAATTGAAATGAATTAAATTAACGTTTCGTCGGCACTTCCTCTAGTTTACCACCCGAGCCTCGTTTTCGTTCAGAATATGGCGGCCAGGTGAAAAAGGTCAATTGAGACAGAGCGCCCAATGTTCTAAATTGAAGACCACGCCCCCGGGGGGAAACCTGACCCCTCAGCCCTCATTGACTTGCATTGGGAGAGGGTGTTGTGCCCACACTTTTGACTTTTTGGGAAGAAATGACAAATGCCCTTAAAACATGACATTTTGGAAACCATGTTGATCGCTACGAAACCAACTTTACAACTCAAAATGACAGAATATTTGTGGGACGTATTTGTAGACTTAAACAGTAGTATATTAACAGCATCTCCCCTTGATTGGCTGACCCCTGAATACACTGTGAAAAAATACGGTCTTGGGAGATAACACAGGGGCTGTAATCGTCAAACAAACAAAACAAAATAATAACAATAACAGTGTTATAACACACAAACAAACAAAATATAACAACCAACATTCTAGCAAATCACTCTCAAGATTGGTTAGGAGTCACAAACTTATCCCATCCGTCCCATAAACCGTCTTTAACTGGAACCTGGTTTGTTTTATTTTGTTGTACAACCCGGACCTATGTTTGCTGAGTATTACAGCTTCTGTGTTGTTCTGTGTGTTTGTTTGAGTTTTACAGCTTTTGTGTTGTATTCTGGAGGCACACAGCTAGCGAATCAAGGGGAGATGCATCGCCTGCGACTCTAGATATAAAATGAAATCACTCAGAAAGCCATGCAGTAAATCATATTGCACCTTTAAAGGGGGAAATGTGTTGCTGTATTAAGAGGACTGCATTACCCATAAGGCAATAGGCCAATAGGAGACCAGATAGTAGTGTACACGCTGAAGTTCAATAAGTAAATATTTGGTGCAGCCCATACCGACTTTGTGAGTGTGTAATTTCAAAATGCACTATAGGGCCTACGGCATAACATACTATATCGGAGGCTATTAGGCTACTGCTGTCACCTTACAAGTTACCTCAAGTCACATGCTATAGGCGGGGCACAACACATTTCCAGGTTCTAATTGCGTAGACTGACCGGCCGGCTTCCGAGAAGTGAATGCACGCATCTTCATAACGCTGTAAGTAGATAACATAATCGCAATATCCCCAAAACGCCAATGCTTTTTTAATCCTATCTTCATGCATTCAAAACTCGCTGACTAGTAAATTCTGTTCCCAATGGAGTGACGGTAGGTGCCAGAGGGTTATGAAATTCCTCAAGGAAAGTTCAGTGCCACACAGGTGTGTTTTTTTCTTGCGTTGCCTATAAGGAATAACTGCTCGCGTGCTAGCGAATTGTTTATGAAATGCGTCGATAAATATTAGCCTGATATAGCCTAATATAAATATTTGCTTAATCTGAAAAAGTACAATCTAAAGACTTAATCAGGCAATAGGCGAAACGTTCTGGCGATTCACAGATTGATGCTACGAAATGATCCAAGTTTAGCTTAACTGTCATAACGTTTGTGGTAATGGTGGCCTTGATAGGCGAAATGGACAGTAAGCCTATAATAGCCAAGCTTTGTCTAGGCTTCGCAAGTAAGTTTTTCCTAACAGGACACATCGCTGTAGCACTGGGGGCACCAGTCGCCTCATCAAATTAAGTGTACTGTGACGGACCTTTCTATCTCCTTATAGTTGTAGACATTGAGGATACATGGAATTGACTCACCACTCTTAGATGTCGCAACAGAATAGGTGTTTACAAATTTTCAAGCCATAAAAAATGTCTATCTCGCCAAATGTCTAACCTGCGCGCCAACGCAACGTTGTGCAGTGACTGACTGTGAGTGAGACGGAATGGCTATTACAAAAAATAAACCTCACCTACAGCATGCTAATTTGCTTGGGTGTAAGTTAAAAGAACTGTTGGTTGTTACACTCAAAACACCACTCCAATGTGCATGATTGCCCCCACATGGCTTAACAACCCAAACTCAAATCAAAATGTTGGTCTGGGGACTCAAGTGGAGGCACCGAGTTGGGATAAACTGCTGTCTTTCGAAACTGTTACTTACAACAAGCCAGGATACTCACCAATTCGGGCAAAGACGCATTTGCTCTTCAGGATGTGTTTGGCCAGTTTTGGGCATCTGCATTTCTAAGCAACTCTTCAAATGACTCTGATTGTGTCTTTGGTATTTAAGTTAAATTAAATCCTTTCCGCTTCATGTGCAGAAATTGGGCGGTGCCCATCTCTGTTTTCTTAACCCAAGACCACATGGCTGCACAGAACAGTAACCTATGACTACAACAAGTGTGGGGTTAGTCCTTGTAGCCCCATGTGTTAATATTTTCTGGTATTCCTGTTATGATGAAACTGTGTCTGGTCCAACAATTCAACACATTGCAGTCGGCAGAACTACAGAATGGATAGAAATAAATACATAGATTTATGTTTTACACTTACTCTGTTTTAGTAGGAGTATTGCAAGGTTATGGCTACCTGAACAACCACACATTTGTCCTTTTCTGTGTCATTTTTGCTTTTTTATTTTTTTTTTTATTGCAAACAAGAATGACATTACAAACAAGACTGACAATGTAGCAACACAACATGTAACAATACAATACACACTATCAGTAGACACAAGTACAGTAGGGCCTACACACATACAGAGTTATTTTTGCTTTCTTACCCCTTTCAGAGAATCAGAACTTCATGGAAAGTTCTTGTGCCCAATACTCACCTTATCAGAACCAAAATTGTTATCTGGGATAGGCTAGTCTAAGTAGTTGTCAGTCTAATCTTTGTCTCATTCACTGAATTCTCTGAAGGTGTAAAGAAAATGGATAAATCTCTGTTCACCAGTGACATAGTAGATATGCTGCAGGTAAGTGTTGCTCTTGAATGGAACTACTTTAATGAATACAGTCATGAATCAGATTAACAGTTACAGTGTGCTATTTAGCAGATTAACTTATGTGGTAACTTTCTTACTCTTCATGTACAGACTGGGATATGCTACACCTTTTTGATGATTTGCATTTGGATATTTTGTACCAAAATGAGATGGAATTGGAGCACGCCACGAGTGAGTCATTCTTCATAATCCAGCAGACTCCACATCAGTACTTACCCGTCACATAGGCACAACACGATGAATGAATACAGGCCCACCTAACTTGGTCTCAAAAAAATCTGTGAGATGTCTTAAAAGGATAGCTCCGGATTGAATTCAAGCATAGCCCTGTTGAATGAACCTGCTAAATGCACTAGGTAGCGAGTGGAAAAAAATAATTTGAATACAGCATAGACTGAACGTGAAGCACTTCACATTGAGTCAATGGTACCCATTATACATAATGTAGCCTTTGCCAAAAAGACAAAATTCATACTCATCCTTTCACTCATATAATGGCACATATTTAATATTCTCCCAAGAGTGTTGAAGCATTTAACAGTTTATATGTTCCAGGCCCCAATTCAGTGTGTGGAAAACCCCAGTGGGGTTGGCGTGAGGATTTACATGGACAAGACATTTTACAACGGTCCCTTGCCACAGGTAAACTTGGGTCACACAACTGAATACAAAAATAATGACTGAAGGTGTAATGCCAATTTTATTCTCATGGGAAATGTGCTTACGCAAGAATATAAAAACTGATTGATAGCAAGCAACTGTTGTCTTGAGACCATTGCCATTTGTGAACAACTCAGATGACCTCAGTGTAGCGATATACTATGAAAGGTTTATTTTTCCTCAAGATGCAATCTACGGTAAGACCACCTCAAGAGTCTAAAGCTGACGCCACACTATATGATTTTGAAATCTTATAACTTTTTAAAATCAGCACTAGGCTAGTGCTGATATAAAAGTTATAAGATTTCAAAATTGTACAGTGTAATAACGCACATTGGAACATCACACACTACACAACAGTAATGCCCGATTCCTTCTACCAGATCCTGAAATTATCAGTCATGTAGGTTATCTGATTGGCTATTCTCCATAATGTTTGAAAATATGATATGCCACATTGCTTCGAACACCTTAACTTGGGATGCGGCATCACTTTTGGGTGTTAAAATACAAAAATAGCCTACCCGTCATATATATACACACTGATATTTTTATCCATCACACTTTTTGAATAGTCTATAGGGGGTGGTGTAGACATGCGTCCCTTTTTATTGCTCAAACTATGATGTGGCATAATGCTTTGACCTTGGATCTGTGATCTTTGCTATTCATGTATGTTGACCTAACAATTGTTTTTTTTTTATTTTACAGAAATGCCAGCCAGAGGAGAGGATTGAAGAGGATTACTGAATGATTGCCTATTCTTCTGTTTTTGTTTTTTCAAATATTTATATGCAGCTGTAGTCTTAACTGTCATTGTGTGTGTGTGTGTGTGTGTGTGTGTGGGTTTGTTTATGTGTATTTGTATTTTGTGTGTTTTACATGTATGTATTTTTGCAATACTGCACTTTAGGCTTAGCCTGCCATAACCAGCCCCTCGGTCTATGTTTCTCTTAGTTCAAATGTCTGGAATCTCGGCTATTGAGAAACCACTGCTTGCTAAAGATCTCAAAATTTCAAAACGATTGGACCAGCCCTTGACTGAGCCCTTGATTCTATTAGCATGGTCCATAGCGTGCTCCATTCTTAAAGTTCACTGGACGGCTTGGCTTGGGCTCAGTGCAGCCGATGCAAACAAGGTCAATGGGCGCAATCCCAGACATTCATGGAGGAAGATAAAAAACGAGTAGTATTACTGTACATAGGAAGGCAATGTAGGCCTATCGGAAAGAGAATTACAGCCATAAACCCAATACCTTTGCCAATACCTTTAACCAGTTACCCACGCCATTTGAATGCAATTGGTCTTAAAACCTTTGGTGCCTTTTCTGTCTGACAGTGTTACTCAGGGTACTGCCTAGAAGCAGACTGTGAAGTGTGAAGTGTGATGGTGAATATGTACTGTAGCATTTCCATTATGCACACATTGCAAAGAGACAACTAAGTTGTCATTCTCCAACAGTACATTTCAATTTTCATTTCCAAGACAAGACACCAACAGCTGAGAAGCCTATGAACTTGCCACCAGCAGAAGTATTGTCAAAGGCAGCTTTGAGTCTCTCTCTCTCTCTCTCTCACACACACACACACACTTCAGTTCTTTTATTTGGATCTTAATACAGGGTAAAAATCAGATCAAAACATTGGTCAGAAGTACAGTATGTCTCTCTCTCACACACACACTCAAAGTGCGCACAAAGAGAGAGTCTGTTTTTATTATCCTTTGTGTTTTATTTTTATGTTTGATCAGCTGTTCTGTTAAGATGATTTATTTAAAAATAATAATAAAAAAAAGGATGCAAAAATCTAAATCGTACTGTAGCCTATGTTTTGATTTATTATTCTTTATTTCAGTAGTTCTCAAAGTGTGTTCCTCTGGTCTGCAAGGGTGTTTCTAAACATATACAGTATGACACCAATTTCACACAAGAAAAGATTTTATTTCAGGGAACATAAAATACACAAAGATGTGAAAATATTTAATCAACCAGGGAAGTTTCATGGAGATATAGTGAAATTTCCAGTTACATTTGAGGTTTTCAACACATGAGGCACTTGAACCTGCCATAGACATGACATTAATTAATGAACATGTAACAACACTGTAATTGTTGACAATACAGTATCATTGTTTTTGTAATGTCTGGCCCCCAAACAATATTGACTTTACATTACTAACCGAAAGACACTTAATGACAACATTCATAAACATTTATAGAGTTCATATCATTAAATGTTCATGATATGTGTGGAGGCCAGCCTACAGGCCTCAGTGTGAAAGGCATAGGATGTTCTCAACGCATAGCTCAACAAACAAATGTCCAATCTGTAGCTCCAGTTAGGTGGTGTTCCCATTTATTCTCAGAAGATATATTTTCCATAAAATTGAAGGCCTATATGTTACCTTATTCCCGTGCTGTTTATGTGTTGTAATGTTGAAAAAATAAATTTGCTGTATGTTGGCAGCTACACGGCTACGGTAAGAACCGTGTGTTCCCCACCTTCCACACCATTGTCTAATTAGTGGTCTCACCTGTACTAATACCTACGTGGACACCATGTGACTAACACCAGTGCAATACACCCCCAAGTGGCTAAATTAAGACAAGATAAATAAAACGAATAAACCTAAACTAAAGAGTGACTATAAATGGCTCCATGTCATGTTTATAGCAGGTGTATGTTGCTCTTATGTTGAAATACTCAAGTAAAATGAAATTAACCAAATTAACAAATTTTCTATCCTACATGAAATGCCACTCCCTATTATACCCTAGACTTAAACCACTCTGCTAGCTCTCATTGCAGGCAGATGTTTCATGCATATGTATTGTACGTAGGCCTATGTGTGTGTGGGTGTGTTCATTATACATATGTATACTATGAGTGTACGTATGTGTATACATATATAGCCTGATCTGAGCGTCGCTTATTGGCTGGTTGCCTCTACCGATGTAAACCTGCCCCAGAAGACCGTCCCCAGACCATGGATACGGATGAACATTTGTATTATGGGCGGGTTATGTCAGGCTAATACATATACACTACAGACCAAAAGTTTGGACACACCCTCTCATTCAATGAAACTCATTTATTTCCATGACTATTTACATTATAGATTCTCACTAATAGCATCAAAACTATGAATGAACACATATGAAACTAGAAAAGCGCTCAGAGAGCGCAAATCTCCGCCATGACAATGTGGTCACTGATGGTGTTCTGGATCACCGATCACCACCAAAATCTAATCAGTTCTTACTTGTCCCAATACAAACGTACGAAAATTTCATCCAAATCCGTGCAGTAGTTTTCGAGTTATCTTGTACACAGACACACTCACACACAGACACACACACGCCAAGCAAAACATAACCTCCTTGGTGGAGGTAATTATGATCATACTGAGTCTCCATGACCTCTTGAAACAGAATATTGTGTATCTATAGACTCAGAAATGCAATTGAGCAACCTGTCAAGCTCTTAGGTGTCCTTGGTCTCAACACCACTGCTGCTGGTTGAAAGAAAACAAATGGCAGAATTAAATATTTCAACATAATGTGTTATTAGATCAAGATTCATCATGAGCCACTTACAGTAATGCTGAGTGTTAACCATACTATGTATCTTCACCTAAACTGATGGATTGAAATCATTAGCATGTACCATCAGATGTATAATGGTGAGGAATGGTTTGTACAGAATACTTACATGTAGTAACCTATGGCTAGAATTATATATTTCCACAGTTATTAGGTGTCCTAAAACTCTGTTTCTGTTATTACCTCTGCCAAGGAGGTTATGTTTTCACCGGCGTGTGTGTGTCTGTGTGTGAGTGTGTGTGTGTCTGTGAGCAACATAACTCGAAAAGTACAACACCGATTTGGATGAAATTTTCGTACATTGTCCGTATTGGGACGAGTAAGAATTGATTCGATTTTGGTGGCGATTGGTGATCCAGAACACCATCTGTGACCACATTGTCTTGGCGGAGGTATGTACAGACGCTATGATAGACATTCGTAGCGCCCAATAAATGGCTATGGACAATTGTAAACGATGCTTCCGCTACGAGAAATGCAATAGGTAGGTCCCCAGACTAAATATCACTTGTGATTTTAGTTTGGCATTCGCCAGGCTAATGTAGAACCTGATAATGTAATAATTTCCCACTAATGTAATAACTCCCGATAATGTAATAAAAAGTCCCAAAAACATGTAATAAAACCTGATAATGTAATAAATCCTGATAATGTAATACGGTGCATTTCCCAATAATGTAAAAACCGGCATACTGATCATGTAATAAAATGTTACATTAATGGGAAGTTATAACATTATCAGGTTAGCCTCAATTTTGCAGAACCTGATAATGAAATGATTTACTGATATTGTAATAGTTTTGGTCAGCCATGTGGCATCAGGCCACCAATTTATTGGGTCACAAGGGTGAAACTGTTCAGACACCTGCTGCCTCTCTATTAGCAGATATTATACTTATTTTTTTTTTTTAATGTGAATGCAGAGTTCCTACCATGTGATGGAATATTGTAATTGGCTCATTCATCCCTTCTCTCCTGTCCCTTCCCTGTCTCCACCTCAAGCTGGTGCGTAGTGAGCATTCTGGAACTGACTGTGATGGCTGCCTTCTGTGAAATCCATTAATTCATTCAATTCTATGGGCTAAGTGTGAAAGTAGTGTTCGCGTGAAACTGAACGCGAGCAATTAAGCAGTTCGCTAAAAAGCACTTGTTCTGTCCAAGTCCCACTCCACAACTTTGCATTAATAGTTATCATTTAAGTTATAGCATGACCAGTTAAAGGGACTGACTAAAGTTGACATCTGCCAACACTGATTGCCATAACAGAACGCACGTTGCAGTAAGTACTTCTGAGTGTTCCAGGTGGCAACTAGAGATGAAGCAAATAATTAATGTCCATATCAGTGCAACAGAAAAACATTTCAAAGCTTTTACCTCTAGAATTTCATACTCTGGCTCACACTTGTTTTTTTCTTCTCTAAGAATGTTCCATGTGGTAGAATTCATAAAGGCCAAGGCTCTCACTGTGGTACCTGATCTTTGCTATGAAGATGGCTGTTCGCTGTGGCCTTCCTACAGTAGTGATGAACGGATCTTCAGGGCTGCAGTGCATAGAGAGGAGCCACAAGATGACTGGGAGTCATTTGATGTCCGCATCATCAAGTCATCTGGTATGCCGAATGTAAAAGTTGTTTCTTGGTAGGCCTGTAACGATAACGGATTTTGCTTTAGCCAGTTGGAAAAAAATAGCTAATTGATTTACTGATTATTATTACAGGCCTGTTTCTGTATTACAGGCCTGTTTCCCCCCAACTAGCCTGGATCCCCAGCTAGTTGGGCATGTTAGCGTTATAAGACTAACATACATTATTCAAAAACATTAAAAATACAACGGTTTGAAAGAAAATGTTTATTAAAAGCTGAAATTAGAAGGCTCGTGCAGCAGGACTATGCTTAAACTTGCTCCGATATATTGGAAGATGTATTTTACTTTGCAATAATGTCCTAAACTGGTCCTGTAAAGCCATAGAATTTTTGCTGGACAACCACTTGATGTCACGTTTTACCCCTAAGTCAATGAAGCATAACCGTAATAGAAGAATAAAGACACATGGACAAGCATTCACACACTTTGTTATAACACTTGATAGCTAAATTCTGGCAGCCTCAACTTCAAAAGCATCTTTGAGACAAGTCTAAACCTTTTCACTGGAAGATGTGTAAAAAGGCTGTCTGGAGAGCTGAGGTGATTTTTCAACAGCTGCTGAGGTCCACCTTTTAAGCCTGCTGGAGTATGTAAAGCTGCAGTAGGACCAGATGAACCTGAAGATTGACGCCATAACCAGCAAGCTAAACAACCTCTCCATGTCTCCAGAGCCACAGCCACAGCCACAAAACAGCACTGAGCTTCCTTTGGAGTCTCTGCAGTTCTAAAAGAGGCTTCCAATGTAACATCACGACAGAGAATGGTACAGGATATCTTCCTATCCACACTGAACACTAATGGGACAATGTAATAGAGTGATTCTGTGTCAATTCACACGCCCTCCCCAGTGACCCCTTTTCAATTTGCCTAATTTTATTTGTACATGTACTTTCAGTAAAAATACATGACTCTGACATCAGTCAATACTCTTCAGATGCTATGTGTATGTCCTGTCTTAATCAAGCCTTTCTCAGGGATGCAAAATGAATTTCAGTGAAACTGACAATAAACTCTTATCGTATAATTTTTCGAAAATGCCTACTACGTGACTACTACATACTGATCGTATACTGATCTCTGCAGACAGCAGTGTGTAGCATGCAGTACATGACAAATATCACAGGAGTAGTGTGGGGCTTCAGTCAGGTGGAGCCAAACTTAAAGGAGAGTACCGGAGTGAATTCAAGCATAGCCCTGTTGAAAGAGCTTGCTAAATGCGCTAGTTAGCGAGTGGAACAAAATAATTTGGTACAACACAGACCGAGCGCAGAAGCGAACAGGCACTTTACACTGAATCAATGGGACCTGACTGTTGGAAACCGAAATTAAGATCTGAGGTTACATTGACTCAATGTAAAGTGTTTCGTGTTCGCGTTAGGTCTGTGCTGTTCGAAAATCTTTCATTACATACGAAATAGATTGCTGTTAGAAGGCTCGTGCAGCAGGGCTATGCTTAGGCCCAGTCCCATTTCTATCACTTTACTATCACTTCCCCTCTTTTTTGGCCCTTCAAATCGCCCCTTCAAACGGAGGGAGGTCGGGTGCAGACTTCGAACGAAGTGAAGTTGAAGTGAAAATGAAATTACCCACGATTCTTTGCGAACTGCGTGTCGGTACCCAATCTGTGTCCGACTGCCCGAGCTGTGTCCCGTTCTCTCAGCTCTGGATAAGAACTTCAAAAATATAGCTACTATTGCAATTAAGCATGTTTATATATTTTTTAATGTTGGGATATCTTAGTTTGATGTAAATTCTGTTGAATTCCGCACTGATGTGTTAAAACATGACTATTAGAAAGATCGATATTTTTCAAAGTGCGCAAATCTTTCACCAGTATTACCAGAGCCTCTCATGTGGGTGATGATAATTGTCGATGACGGCTTTTGAACAGTTTATCCCGGTTAAGAGCCTTATATCCGTTCAGTCTTAACGATAGACACATGAAACAGGTGAAGACGTTTTTATGCGAAGTGCTGTCCCATTTATTAGGGGAAGATCTGCACTTCTCACTACACATTCGAGGGGTGTCTCATCTTGGAGGGAACTCGAAACTCAGTGCTGCGGCAACGAGTGTTTGAATATGTTTACTGAGTTTGAAACTAAAAGCAATGTAGACTACTGAGAAAACGTATTTTCACGAGAAAACGTATTTTCCTTCGCGGACTGCTGGGTGGACTCATTCACCAGATTTGGTGAGATGTATTGTTTTTCTGTGTTTTCATATTGCTTGACCTAGCAGAGAGACAGCAATCGCATTTTTCCTTTTTTCTGTGGATTATATTTTCGGTTTGCTATATGCAAACAAAGTTTTGTCGGCAGCGGCCCTCTCACTTTCCTGGATTGGATTATTGACTCTTGTGCGTGGTCCTGGCAAAATACAGGACATCTTTCGTTTAGTTTGGACTTTTAGGTTTATTTTCAGGACTGAATGAAAGGGGGAATTGCAATGCCTGGGATTGTTTGGGACATTTAATTGTGTGTGAATATAAAGCGCCGCTGTGCGACCTGGGTTATTGTTTCATGTGTGTCCTCCTTAACTGTTAAACCGATGTTTCATAGCCTATAATTAAGAGACGCACTCAGATTTGTAGCCTACCTTGTACTTTATTCTCAGAATTATCTGTTTATTGCATTCATATTTAGTCATTCAGAAGAACCCCTTGATTGTTACAACAGGCCAGCACATTTCCACCTGTTCTTAGACACACAATGCTGCAAAAAAGACGTCTCCTCTGTTCCATGAATTTTGCGTCTTTCATTACAAGTCATTCATTCATCTCTACTGTGTATGGTCGGACTAATGGGACTTCGGACCAATGGGCCTCTTTTTTCGAACTAATGGTATGTCTGACTAATGGGATCTCTATTCAATGGTTCATTTTCGGACTAATGGGATGTCAGACTAATGAGATGTCGGACCAATGGTCCGTCCCCTTGTAGCCTGACATAGCCCGACCATAATACTGCTGTTCATCCGTATTCATGGTCTGGGGGTTCTTTAACCTGACGCGATTATACTGCGGAGGGGAGGGCATTCACTTCTGGTTTGAAACGATTGGACAGCTCGTCTAATCAGCTTCGCTTATTGGCCGGTAGACTCTCTACCAATATAAACATGCCCCAGAGGACCGTTCCCAGACCATGGATACGGATGAACATTCGTATTATGGGCGGGCTATGTCAGGCTAGTCCCCTTGTAGTCCACAAGGCAATGCAACAACTCCCTACTGGAGTAGAGTACATGATCAGAGAGACATATAATTGGTTTGCACACTCTGTTAAACGTCAAAGTGACTACCGACTTCTATATGAAACGATTAATGGAGGGTCACTATTGAAGTTTACATTTACATTTATGCATTTCACCTAGCGCAACGCGCTGGCTAGTTGGCACAGATTCTATTGAAAGAATTTTTTTTATTATTATTGCAAACATTTTTGACATTACAAAAAAAATGCAAGACTATGACAGGCACAAGAGTACGAAAAAGTAGTTAAGCCCACACATTCGAACCTGACCTGGGAGCAGGACAATCAAATAAGTCTATAAGAATGAAAAAAGTCCGCTGCAACCGGGATTTAATTTTTTATTTTACCGTTATAAAGGGGTACCAAGGAGAGGTTGTATCCTGAGTATTGATTAAGTTTGTAGTTGATTGGTTTTCTAATGATATATAGTCGGTTAACAGGTTTTTCCTAGCCTAGAACTCTAGACGTACCCCTAGCGGTAGCAAATTTGACACAGCACAGCAGACACGTCTAGAGACCCCTGATAGAAACCCATTGTAATCGTTCCTCTGGTGGCGGAACGCGAACGATTTTGCACTTGTAATTTTCTTTGAAAGTGAAACAATAAAGTGCACTTAAGTCTTTTGTTCTGAAAAAATAGGTCTTTGCCGTGCTACCGACGGGCTACGGGAAAGGTTTGATATACCAGCTGGTGCCACTGGCTGGAACGCTAGCCTATTACGTGGAGAGTCAATTTGAAAGACAACGCAATCACCCGCCCCTCCATTGAGGTACAGTCTATCAGTGGTCTCCAGACTATACATTCTTATGATATAGTCTGGCGTGTCAGGCTAGGTTTTTCCAGTGAGTGATGTGAATGTTGTTCCTAGATTTCCAGTTCATGAGGATTGTTTTCTTTGCGATAGTCAGCGCTACTAGCAGAGTTTTATTGCAGGAGTTGCTTAGATTGACTGTGGATGTATCACCAAGTATGCATAAGGAGGAGGATGCTGGGATGTGAAAGCCAAAGATGGAAGAGAGAGATTTTGTGACATTCACCCAGAAGTGGTTGATTGGAATGCAATGCCAAACTGCATGAATGTATGTGTCTGGGTTATTTAGTGTACAGTGAGAGCATAGATCAGAGCCAAATCCCATTTTAGCCAATTTATGTGCAGTGAAGTGACATCTGTGGAGAACTTTGTATTGTATTAGTTGTAGATTACTATTCTTTGTCATGAGGTAGATGTTTTTGCACATTTTGGTCCAGAAGTCGGCACCGGGAGTAATTGATAAGGCAGGCTAATAGTTTTTTCTGAACGAGATATAATTTTGTAAATTTGGGAGAGTATTTTTTGGGGGGAGGGAATATTAAACAACTCAAGGTCGAGGTTAGTTGTCTGGATGTTAATTTTTCCTAGGATAGATGATTTAATTTGCAGGTATTGTAAGAAGTGTGCCGTGCTTCTGGACCAAACAGGGGGGTATTCCTGTAAAGTCGCTAACGATATCGGCGCTTATGTGATAAAGCCTCGTTTGAAGTAGCGTCAACTCAGAGATGAGGCTGAAGCCATTCCATCAACGCAAGTTAGCTGCGCCTGCTTCTCGTTAACTTAAACAAGGCTGCGTGCACGAGCTCAACACTAGACCTAAATAGGTGATTTAGGAATACCTGATGAACTGTCGTAAAATTAAGGCAGAACTAAAAGAATTTTAAGAAAGAAACTTCGATATGCATACGTAATCTGTTGAATTTTGTGTGAAATAACTGAATATCACAATTTCATAGTAGTAGGCCTACTGGCAATGCATAAATTTGAAAAGGTGATTGAAAATATATTTTGAATCATAATGTTTGACCATTGCTTGTTGGAACAAATTGCCAGTCTCATGTTGTTCTGTCACAGCAGACTTGCACCTGCAACTGAAATCAATCAATCATTCAATTAAGACGTAGCCTACAACTCCAGACACCACGTGATGGGCCGGCATGTGATACGTCTCTGATCATGCATGCATTTGTTTTTAATTAGTAACTAAAATTATTCCTAATAGATACATCGAAATAGCAATAGTAATTTAGTAAAAGGGGAATTCATGCATGATCATAGTGTTTGCAACACCTATCAACCTTTATTTGGTGGGAAAGATTATTAAGCAGGTGTATGGAACCTTTTTGGGTGACTTGTGTTTCTGACTGATTGCATTTTCTGAGACACCGCTTTATTAAGCCTTGCAGTTAACCTGCCACGGAGCTGGTTAGTTTGGGAGCATATGTTACCCCAGCAACTCAGCTGCGATTAGTGTTAGCGAGAGTAATGGAACTGAACTCACACTAAAACTAGCGCCGCTTGCCGAAGTTAGCGCGGCTTAGCGAATAGCTCCGTTGATGGAATGCCCCCCTGGAAAATGAGGCCAGATTATTGTCTTGAAGGTGTGTGATGCCCTTTTCCATCCATGTGTGAAAGTTAAGTGTTTTTTTATTGACTGTGAAATCTGGGTTATTCCAAATCGGGGTGTGAACTGATGGTGCTATAGGTGAATCAGTGATGTGGTAGAATCTCTAGCAGGCTGTTAGAGTAGATGAAATTGTTGGGGCTTTGAAGGATGGTTGTTTTTTGACTGACTGACTGCACAAAGGGACATCTTGAGATTTTGATTTCTTTACAGATTGTTTGTTCTATGTCTAACCAGGTGTTGTCTGAGGGGGTGGGGTGTAGCCATTTGTAGATGAATTGGAGCTGGTTGGCCAGGGCATAGTGCTGGAAGTGTGGGGCCTCTAGTCCTCCCAGAGCTTTTGGTTTTTGGAGAGTGGTGAGTTTGATCCTTGGGGTCTTATCTTTCCAGTAGAATTTAGTGATTGATGAATCGAGAGACTTAAACCAGAGTGGGGTGGGCTGGGTTGGAATCATAGAGAGTAAATAGTTTATTTTGGGAAGTATTGTCATTTTGATTACTGAGATTCTGCCCATGATGGATAGTGGGAGGTTTTTCCAGCGTTGAAGGTCTTCATCTATTGAATTGAGTAGAGGGGAATAATTTAGGTGAAATAAGTCTGACAGCCTGGGGAGACTTTTATCCCTAAGTATGTGATATACTAAGTGCAGAGTGGGATAGGTGAAGAGTTGGCTGTCACATCCCAGCTGTTGGGATGTAATGGGAGTGCAGATTTATTCCAATTGATTGAGCATTTTAGAGAATGTGTCAATGAGTTTGATGGTTTCTTTAACTGATGTTGTGGGGTCTTGAAGAAAGAGAAGAATGTCATCGGCATAAAGGCTAATTTTATGATGCATATATGGAGTCTGGATACCCTTGATGAAGGGGTTCTGACGGATGGCAGCTGCTAGGGGTTCAATGAAGATTGTAAATAGGGAGGGGGAGAGTGGGCACTCCTGTCTAGTTCCCCGGTGAAGAGTGAAACTTTGTGAGGTTATTCCATTGGTGATTACTGTGGCCGAAGGTGAGGTGTATAGAAGTTTAACCCAGTTAATGAACGACTCACCGAAGTCAACCCTCCCTAAAGTGGAAAACAGGAAATCCCAGTTCACCCTATCCAATGCTTTTTCTGCGTCTAGAGTTGCTATGATGGTATTATCTAGAGACTTTGTGGAGTGATACATTCTATTGAACAGTCTGCGGGTGTATTGAAAGAATTCTTGATCAAGAAGACGCATTTGCTCTGCACTTCAGTGTAGTAGCAGGCACTGAGCATTGCTTTGCGGTGGGGCTACTAAGCAATATGTTCAAGGACAAAACAAACATTCTTTACATGCATTTTCTCCGTCCTCTATTGATTGAAATGAGGGCTGTGAACAAAAGCTTCCAATTAGAGACTTGGGATAGCCTTGCCGTCTTTCGTGACCTCAATCTGCTGTACCTCCCCATATGAAAAAGATTTATGTGAAACTTATAAGAAGTGTCATCTGAAAAACATATAAAAACCCTTTCCTGCCAGAAACATATATTACTATCCAAATCTTATATGGCACATACTACAAAAGTGGCCCGTTTCTCATTTAAGTCATATATGAATGAAGCGATATATATGATATGACAATATGACAATATAGGGTTAGACACATCAGACAGTGAAGTTACCCATACTGACCTGGTACAGTGGGCTGCACTTGATGGCAAACGCAGCAGACCAGGAATAATGACAATATGGTAATAATAAATAAGCCTAACACCTACCATTTATAAGTTAGATGGACTTCATCCACGACGATGCCCAACAGGTTGGTCCTATACACCTCCGTGGAAAGCAGGTCTTGCCACTTGCGGCTCATCCAGGCCTCTGGACTGCCGAATATAATTTAGTAACGGCAACTCTTTATCGCCTTTTCCTCCTCTGGAACAAGCTGTGCTGCAGTGATCCGAGGTCGGTTGCCTCCTTCACTTGGTCCTCCATCAAAGCTATTAATGGCGAGACCACGATAACGACTGGAGTCTTGCTAAGTCCCAGAACTTTAGCCACTAACGGAGACAGCTAGTAAATCAGGCTTTTGCCAAAGCCTGTTGGCAGTAGGGCCGGAACATCTTGCTTACCTGTAAAACTCTTAAGGGCTAAGCATTGCTCTTCCTTTACGATAAACTTTCTTTGTAGAGTACTTAAAACTCTTTCTAGCGCTAGATCGAAAGAGATCTTCACATCTGCTGCCATGTTGGAGAAATGAACCACAAACACCGGCGTTGAATAGTACGCGTCATCGTCTTACCATCCCTCCCCGTTTTGTGATTGGTGAAGCGAGAAAATCGGCCATGGTCACCATGCTGCTTTGCAGAGTGGAATGAAATAAGCGCACAAAGGAGCATGGGAACTCCCAGGCTATCTGTGTTGTGCGTTTTCACCATTTAATGAAAAAAAAAAAAAAAAAAAGGACTTAAAGATTAATGAATTTAATCATTGTATTTTTGTCAAGTATTTTAAAAAAAGAAATAGGACGTCAAACTGACATCCAAGCTTGCACATCTATTTAGAACAGGCAAGCAAATTTCACACAGTGGTGGGCATTACTGGTTCAAATGAACAAAATCCCTCTCTGTCACCTCCTCTTGCCTCTCCTTCTTCAATTACTGTTCCTTCTCGGTCACCTCCTCCTCTCTCTCCTTCAATTGCTGTTCGTTCTCTGTCACCTCCTTCTCTCCCTCCTTCAATTGCTGTTCCTGCGCTGTCACACCAGGAAGTCATACAAACTAAGATGGCATGGCTTTAAAATATATAGAGCTACCGAGCAAGTTTTTTGTATCTAATATGTAGTATCCAAGTAGTATAGACAGCAGGATGTTGGGCCAGTCATGTAGATGTTGTGTGGGTGTGTCGTCCTCACAGTACTGTCCTCACGCTGCAGAATCAGTGAATCAGACCGTTCTTGGAGCCTTTTTGCCACCTGCACCAAGGGACTCCTGATCTTACCATTTATTTTTAGCTGGTACAAGTAGCTCTCAAAGCGGAAAGCGCTATGCATCCAACGAGCCATATTTGATGGCATCAGCGGTTATGTGCAGTAGAGAATGCACATTGAACACCAGGAATTCTTACCCATAAAGCAATCTCCCTTGCTCCACCACATACGTAAGGAGGTCATGTGCGTAGGTGCTGCGTTTTTTGTGAGATGGGGTGACACAAGAATGCACATTGCTATGCTAAATGCCATAAAATGGCAGTACATTTCAGGTGGTAAAATGCCTTTGAGAACAATTTTGCCAGTGTACAACATAAACAATCCGATTCTGTAGCTTTCCACCTCTCCAAATCATCAAGGCCACAACACTTCCTTGCAAAGATGTCAGGGATGTATGGCCTGAGGTTGAGCAGCCTCTCACTGACTTATCTAATCTGAGCTTGTGTGAGTCTGTGCATGGTCTTGCCCTGTGTCCATATTATTATCAATTTCTTCGTCACGCGCAAACAGCACTGGTGCATGTAGTCCCCTGGAAACGCCCTCACCATGTCAATTGACAAATCAGTGGAAGGAGACTCAGCATCATCTCTGTGGTGCTCTTCTTGGTGTTGTTCCCAAAAAGACACGTCATCCCTCAGACTGAGGTCATGCACCTGTTGGAATGTCATCCGTCCACACCAGCTGCCTCATTGGGTGCATTTATCACAGCCATAATATCCTGAAAACTGTTTGATGCACTTGATCACAGATTATGCACCTTACTGTACGTTCACACGAACAGCTACTAAAGCTACAAAATCGCTTTTGTTGCTCAAATCGCTTTTGTCGCTCTTGCCCATAGAAAGTGATTACCTCACTCACGTCAGATGTAGCGCTACGCGCGTTCATCTGATATTCAGCGATAGACGAATTATTTCAGGAGCCAGAAATCCTTGAATCTAACTGGGCAAACGGCTTGTCCATCAATTTAATTGACGTACACTGCAGCCAACCACATCGAAACCAACCGAAGACGCTCGTTACGTTTGTTGGATTGGTTGGATTCAAAACAGTTGCTTCTTCGCTACGTCACACCCTCTACAGCAGCCAGCGGCCCTGATTGGTCCGGTTAGAGAATAATGGCTTGAAATCTCTCTGATGGGCTTCAACATCAGATCGTTGCGCGGAAGTGCCTTACAAAAGTTACGTAGCGCATGATCTGACGTGAGTGAGGTAAAGAAAGTGAATGGCTTGCAGCGATTTTACAGCTTTAGTTGCTCTTGGTGTGAACGTACAGTTAGTGTGACCATCCATTTCATGTCATCCCATTCAATCCCGTCAATCAAGACGTCTTTAACAAAGTCCAGTGATTTAGGTTTTGTGTCGGTGAGGGCAATGGTCAAGGGGAAAGTGCTTGGCCGTTTAAGATGCACAGTGCAGAGCACTGGCCAGAAAGACTGAGATGAGCTCCCAAAAGGGCTAGACCATCAATGTTCAGTGATATTTCAAGCAGCCCAATTACTTTGACATGATTGTGAGGATATTGCTTCAAACACGTGATTAGTTGATCTGTCACAGGGCTTTCACACTGCATCTGTCCGTTGACGGATCTCATTGACTTTGGACTTTTCGCGAAATGCATTGTGGGTCCGTCCGTCACGACAGCTCTGTTACGTCCGTCAAAAAGTTGATAAATGTTTAAAAAATGGCGACGGATCCGTCAAACCAATCGGGTTTGAGAGAATTAGCTCCCCCCTCCGTCAGACACCTCCCCCATCGTCCGTCAACATACGGATGCAGTGTGAACGTAAGGTCACACTAAACCGAACACACTCTACACCAGACAAGACTTGGGTTTGAACATGATGGGTCTTCATCAGTGTTTTGCTGGAACATTGCAGATCATCATGACCACGGCTTCTTAGTATTTTCAGGAGTGCATCTACAGCATTGTGTTTGATGCCAAAATCACAGGTCCACTTTTTTAAGTCCTCGCGCAGTGTATTGCCATCATCGTTGCCCCATGACGTGTCACTGCAGTCTGAGTCTGTATCTGGATCACTGCAGTCTGGATCTGGATCTGTTGCAACTTCTGTCATGTCAGTGCTCTGACTTTCGAGATCGTTGTCATATGTGGTGTCTGATGGTAAAGCCATTTGAAAATCCACTGTCTCAAGGGGCATTTCCTGCTAATTCGTCTTGCGCTGGAACTGGACAGCCTTGACCAGTAAATTGTTTTCTGTGCACTCTTGACTACAAACTCTGATATTCTTTTTTTCTTGCCTCAATTGACATCCAGCCATGTGAGACAGCTACATGCTTTTGTCTCTGTGGATGCACAGAGAAGTACTGTAAGGGACCTAAATGTAGGTTAAGTAATGTAAGGAACTTGAACAACTAAGATGTAAGGTCATTTAAAGACCCTAGGTATGTGTAGACCAGGGCCTGTAGGCGTACATGCAAATAATTTTAAGATAGGCCTACCTTTGAGAAGCCATGGTCTGGAAACTAGCTGGAAACTTCAAACAATATGAAGTTTTCTGGAACACACAGAAACTATGCTTAAGCAGTATCACACGAGTGAGAGTGACGTTGTTGGCACATATCATGACATATCATGTGGTTCGGCCGCATGCACTTAGTAACTAGTGAATTGCCTGTGTAGCACTGCGCCGGAGCGTACATAGTTAGAGTGGCAGGAGTCTACTTGGCTTCATTTAGGCTAACAATATCTTTACTAATCTTTGTCCAGGCAGGGGTCAAATTATGAGTGTCCTTAGCATGGTGTACAGCTTTCTAAATGCAGTCTCCTGGAAATGTAGGCTACTACTGCATAGTTTCATTGACAAAGTTTGCTTTCATTTTGACTTTTAAACCCAAGCAAGCAAACAGATATTAATCAGACAAATCATGCAGAATCATGTTTTAGGTCTATTGAGTTCTGCATATCGAGGCTGTTTAGCAATTTTGTTAAAATGTAGGTATTTGAATTACAGTGTGACAGATATTATGTGTAAAGTGTTGTTGTTAACGACGTGGTGGAACGTGGAGAAGCTGATGTCTGGTGTTGTTGTTTCCAGGCCCCATCACTGCCCCAGGATCAGGATAAACAAAATGTTATGAACTGTAATTGAAATGACTGCTTAATCTGTTGAGAAATAGTCCCTGTCTTAAATTTGCTGCTACCAGAACTAAGCACTGTAACGTTATTACTGAAGGGTCGGTGTCTGTAGTGTTAGGCTAGCCTACAGGGCTCGGGAACGTGGGGCTTGTGAGCCACTAGTGGCCGTCCGAACTGCATGTCGCACACTGAAACAAGTTAGTATTAGCACTAACAAGTTAACCATGTTCAATTCCAGCTCTTCGATTGAGAGCTTATTTAGTCCACTTTTGTTTGTTCTCGAAAGCTTGATGGGTCAATATGCTTTAGCAAAAGATGTGTTATGCATCCGTCCCTTGTGAGAGGGTATTTTCCAAGGCTGGGGAAGTTGTAAGCAAACAAAGAAGCAGGCTCACTCCTGGAACATTGGAAAAATTCTGTTTTTGAATAAATATGAACTTTGATAACCTCCACCAAGCAAAATCCCCCCTGATCACAAGCATCCCACACTGTTCACAAGCTACACTGCCCCATGTCCCTCCCACTAAAAAGCACTTTCACCATCATTAAAACATCCTGTCTGCACTGTTCATAAACTTCCCTTATCACCACACAAGGCCACTGTCACGCAAACATGTCTTTCCACTGAAAAACACCA
>JAODXP020001261.1:0-21443 GCA_027497455.2 Sardinella longiceps | reverse complement strand
TACTTCGTTCAGTTACACGTGTTGCTAGGGTTAGAGCCTCTCATTGTCCCGTTCTCTACAGCACCTCCTTGCCTGTAGGCATAGAGTCTATGCATGCAGTTCTCGCACAACGAATGACGGCAGAATAGCCTAATATTCGGCTTCACTTTGGAAATAACGTAATCTATTAGTGTCGGTTTGTAATTATTGGTCTATGCAAAGGCAATGCATTATTATGCAATGTGATGAGATATTTACGCTTTTATTTGATGGGCTTTGTATGATCAAGAGAGGACTGCGCAGTAAGTTTTGCTGAGCTTGCAAATGCGTAGCCTATGAGACAGTAGTGGTAATGTTAAATTACGCACGAGAATATTATATTGCATCCAAATAGTTTGGTCTGAAACTACGTCAAAACAATCTGTCAGAATATAGGCCTAAAATATTCTCAGGGGAGAAACCCATAGGCTGTCTCTTCATCCAATTTCGCACCCTATTTCCAATGCGCACCTGAATGATCTTCGCAGAAATGAAAACAAAATGTTTTCTGATCACATATCAGACCAATCTCTTTCTGTTTAAAATCGCGCAAAACCCGCCATTTAACCTAGACAATCTTCAAAATTTCCCCGGTGGTGACACCCCTGGACCCCCGGTAATTTCTTAATTTTTGCATCCCCACTTTAAAAATGATTTCGGCGCCTATGGTATTGCTTATGCAGGCCTCCATTATAGGGTCTAAAATGAGGAAAAAAACAAACAAACAAACAAAAAAAAACAAGACATGTAAAATGCCACAAACATCCTCATTGGACCTTTAGCACAAACGTAGACCTTTTTCCAATCAGAAGCATTTATAATGGTGTGCATTAGACCTGTTCAAAAAAAACTTTTTTTGTTATTTCAAAGCCAATTGCTGTGATTCCCATTCTCCAAGCTATGGAATGACCAGATATAAAATTATTTTGATTTTGGACCATGGGAAGGCCTGCCTCATGAGCCATGAAGTTTTAATGCTGATTTTTGTTAAAAACGCCTGAGATTCTGGCCCATTTTGCCTCATAACTTCCATATCATTAGTCATAGAGCATTATGAAAGGTACCATATGAAAGCTGGGGACATGTACTTTCAGGTGATACCCAAAATGTTAGTGATCTAGACAGTCATTGTTGTTTTAAAAGCTAAAATGTGCTAAATTTTAGGCGATTTTGGAGGTTTCAGATCAGACATCACATTATTGTACCTGTTACATGTACTAAATCAACAAATATAATGCCAAATTGAACTTTGCAATGATATATATTTACAGTAATAGCATTGGAGCATTGAAAATAACATTTTCTGCACATTAGGAACACAAAACCAGGTGTATTAGGTTGAACATGAAAGTAATTACATATTATGCATAGGAACTGGAGAGTCAGTTATTTCAATAACATTATCATTTGTTCAGTATGGCTTTCTTGAAGCTGTCAAATTTCCTCCTAATGTACTCCACAACCTAAAGCAGACAACTTCTCTGTTCTAGATTTGTTGTTATCTCAGTGGCAAAATCAGACAGTCTGTTTCCCCATCATCAATCGATCGACAACACTTACTGATTTGGTAGGGCCAGAATCACACTTATTTGATGCACTTGGAGTTGAGACTGATTGGATAACTCAACCAGTGGAAACCTGGAAAGAGTATAATCAGGGTTCCCACTCTTTCTTCAACATCAAATGTAAGGACATTTCCAGGCTTTTTCCCGCAAATTCAAGGACAGGGATCACCAACTATCAAAGCTACGATACACCAACATGCGGTGCATTTGTGCAGGCGCAGTGAGCAAATTCATTTTAAGTTAAGTGAAGACTTGGTGTAGGCTTAACTCATGCATGTCTGAGTATACAGTGCTTATTGCACTAGATAGCGAGCGGAATGAAAGAATTTGAAACAACATTGGCCGAACGCAAAATGTTTTGTCATTGGATCAATGTAAACTGCTTTTTGCTTTTGTGTTCGCAGTCGATCTATGCTCAAAATTCTTTCGTTCTACTCGCTTTATAGTGCAGTCAGCAGCCTCCTGCAACAGGGCTATGCATGAACTACACCAAAAACTTTGCTTTAATGAAGATATGGCTTGCACGTCTAAGTCAAAACCTCCAAGATGGTCTCTGAGCGGACTTGCAATAAAAGAACTTTGGTGCAACTAGCTAGAATGAACATCTGGTCAAACTAAACTATCAAAAATTATGGAAAAACATTATTGAACAGCTCTTTGTTCAACACTTTCTTTTGTACAGAGCCTCTGCCCATTCACTAGTGAGAAACAATTAACTAGTAGGCCTACTCTAGGGAGATGATAATCAAGTGGAAGAGCATAGGAAGGTACTGCCAGGTTGGTGTAACTTTGTTATTTTGGTTAATTATTTTTCAGCCTTGATGGTTTTAACTGGTTGGGACATTGCTAGAGGAGTCAAATTATGCTGGTGTGGAAGCTATATTTTCTGCAGAAAGGACATCATACTTCTCCATTACAGTACTAATATTGTTTCTACATCATTGATATTTAAAGTAAGAGAGTTCAAGAAGGCTATTTTACCATGCTTTGACATCATACATTTTGAAAACACAATCAAGATAAATTTATCTCCTCAGTATAGCCTACTGTACAAAGCCTATAAGAGTCTGAATGAGGGATTAAATGCAATTACAATTTTCCTGTCAATGTCCAATACAGATTTTTTCCAGGGCAATACAGATTTTAGGTCATTTCCAGGTGTTTTCCATAACTGGAAAAGCCACCTCTAAGATTTCAGGTTTTCCAGGATGCATGGGAACCCTGAAATGGGTACCGATCTGCTGAAAAGTTTGTGAAGTCTATCAAGGGGACTAATGATGTTTCTGAGCGAGGGGTGAAAATGATGAAATTTTGCCACTGAGTTACCGTAACAACAAATCTAGAACAGAGAAGTTGTCTACTTTAGGTTGTGGAGTACATTAGGAGGAAATTTGACAGCTTCAAGAAAGCCATACTGAACAAATGATAATGTTATTGAAATAACTCGACTCTCAGTTCCTATGCATAATATGTAATTACTTTCATGTTCAACCTAATACACCTGGTTTTGTGTTCCTAATGTGCAGAAAATGTTATTTTCAATGCTCCAATGCTATTACTGTAAATATATATCATTGCAAAGTTCAATTTGGCATTATATTTGTTGATTTAGTACATGTAACAGGTACAAATAATGTGATGTCTGATCTGAAACCTCCAAAATCGCCTAAAATTTAGCACATTTTAGCTTTTAAAACAACAATGACTGTCTAGATCACTAACATATTGGGTATCACCTGAAAGTGCATGTCCCCAGCTTTCATATGGTACCTTTCATAATGCTCTATGACTAATGATATGGAAGTTATGAGGCAAAATGGGCCAAAATCTCAGGCGTTTTTAACAGAAATCAGCATTAAAACTTCATGGCTCATGAGGCAGGCCTTCCCATGGTCCAAAATCAAAATAATTTTATATCTGGTCATTCCATAGCTTGGAGAATGGGAATCACAGCAATTGGCTTTAAAATAACAAAAAAAGTTTTTTTTGAACAGGTCTACTGTGCATATTTTATTGCAGTTGCTCCTTTGCACTGCCATGGTCAGTGTCTTTCCTGTAAGCTTGGCAATAGAGTCTATTGAGTAATTGGTGTGACCAACATTTGCTCTTATAAATAAGGACAAAAGGGCACCCATATACAGTATATCAGACAAGCCGGGGTTTGTTCATTCTCTTTGTGACATCTCATGTGAAAATTCTTCTAATGTCAATATTAGCAGCTAAATGGAGCTACATTAGCTCGAGTTTACCTCTGTTTGCACCATATGGGGCCTGTGGCGTCTCATGCGATGGACAAACCCGGCGATGTCTACGGCTCCTTCTCTCTCCAGCTGCTGCAGCAGCACATCCAGAGCAATCAGAGTTCCTGTTCTGCCAACACCAGCACTGACAAAACACATAAGCAAGAACACAAATTTTCAAACACAAAGCAGTTTGGCAGGTTTAGCCTATAACTCCAACTAGGTCAACGGTTGCATGTCTGAGAAGTGTCAATGAGTATTTTTGAATGTCCATAAAGCAATGAAAGGTGCTATTCGTGAGTAATACATGTTTTTTGTCAAAGCTGCAATTGAGTTTAAACGCCATATTCTACATTCACACCAAGAGCAACTGATGTAGAGTGACAACATGACCCCCCATGTGGGGACAGTCCCTGGTGTTGGTGGTCTGTCCTCAGTAAAATACTTACTTTGACCCCGAATTCTGAAGTTAAAACAGAACTTACAGTACTCAAGGAGATGTCCCTGATATTACAGCACAAGTATTTTGACAGTGATACTTTTTCATCAAATATGGATTTTTCAGGCTCAGCCCTTGGTGTCAATGTACTTTATAGTTAGGGAGTGTAGCTTCATTAGAAATGCTCATGCTTACTCAGCCATTTACTTTAATGGTACATGTAGAGGTATATGTTTGGAATGTACTAGCAGATATCATGTACTGGGATATGATCGTTGGGATATGGGATATGATCATTAGAGGGATGTGTGCTGTACCTGCTGTGCACCACTGTGGGCCCAGTTTGAGATCTATTGTGATTCCAGATAAGATCACGGAACTGAATCAGTTCCTTTGATCCTCTAGGAACCTCAAGGTCCGGCCAGGCTGTATAGTGGAAATGCTTCACCAATCTGACCTCTGATTTGACGACCTGACACACACACAAATAAATAAATTAACACTTGCTCGTACAGGAAACATTGAGGATTGAAAAATGACAGGCTAAAAGGTACCAGAAAAGTTTTTACATGTTTTACAGTAAATTCACGTATAGTCCAGTTGCTCTCGTCACGTTCTGAGTTTTTGGATATGCGTAGCTCACCATACTGACATGGAGCATTCTGACTCTGGGGCCAGTACTCTGCACACTTATTCTGAAAGACAGAATTTGTTACAGCCAAAGTGAGAATGTAAGAATGTGAGAGATGAACTGAGAAAAATCTCTTCACACCTTTTTTTCCAGCAATTTTTGGTCACTAAATCTGCTATGAAACTTGCTGGGCATGTAGATGTAGCCATAGCAGGCTAACTGCATGTAGTAGAGCAACATGTAATGTGGTCTCCAGGCAATGCTTCCTGTCAGCGCTGATACAGCCGGACATGGGCTGGTGGGCTCACCTTTCATGGAAGAACTTTATAAGCCGAGTTTACTCATAAAAATGCATCAAGTAGCCTAAGCGACACTAAACCCATGAAAATAAATTTGGTGCAGACATGAGAACAGTAAACAATGTTTCAGTTTCATTTGCTTACATCATGTGCCCCATCAGTTTGATACCTAACCAAATTTGTTGTCAAAAGTTCTACTGAATTCTCTCAGCAACATGAAAATGAAAATGAAAATGAAAATGAAAATTCATGATTCACACCAGATTTGTCCTTTAATGTTGATATTTCCTCTGTAAGCTACTTATGTTAACCCATCCAGATGTGTGCGGGGAAAAACTTTGATAGTATTCTAGATTCTTACTACCTATTATCAGGACCTCATCTCCATATTTTATGCATTCAGCTGTAGTATGCATACATACACATATTATATTAACCACACTCACCTTTAGCCTGGCTTGCCATCTCTGTACAGAAAATTTTCTGTACTTGAGACTGGAAGGGCTGGATTGGGTAGAGGGCGGGCGCAGCCGTTGTCTGTCAAGTCGCCTCTGCACGCGATTAGCCTAAAAATCTAGACGTTCCTAGCTAATCTAGTGTTAGCGCGCTAATATTTATTTTTTTTAGCTCGCTAATAACTTGTAGTAGCATTATTATTGTCATTGCCTGATCTAATGTTAAGTTCATCTGCAACAAAAACGAACAGTAACAACTTACTCCTTAGGCTTGAAATTGTGACAACCAGTTGGGGAACATCAGGGATACATCAAAAAACTCTCAATAACTCCATAAAACGATAGCGACTCCGTTTATTGGTACCATTCCACAAATTTTGAATTTGCTTCAGCGTAACAAAAAGACGCAGATCTCTGCAACTCTCTTTCGTCACTTGTCCCTTACCCCTCAGGACGATTTGATTGGTCTGATACAAGTTAGATCTGGACGCCTTCTTCTCTGCCGAGCCTGGCTAGACTCCTGTAGTGGCCAAATGAATTTGCTGCCGCTAGGGGGGTCTAGATTTCTAGGCTAACTCACCTTTCCAATCTCTGTACATTTGGTCACCATGACGATCCTCTCTGACTTTTGTTCCCAGATCATTCTCCAGAAGTCATTGACAGTGGTGGGGAGTGGACCTTGTGCTGCAATGTAGTCCATGGTCTTGCCCCCATAGCCCTAATAGGTGAGAATGCAGATAATGCAGTTAGGGTGGTATTCTCCCATGCTTAAAGCTATAATCCGGCGTGAATCAACACCTAGCCCTGCTGTTTTATACTGCTAAGCGCTACTGAAAGCCATCTCAATGATAAAATTTTGTGCATCGTAGACCTAGTTTGCGAAATCATTTTGCTTTCGTTTTGAAATGCCCCATTCTGTTAACGTTAGCTGCCGTTTCGCTATCTCAGTCTGCCTTGCATGAAATCCAGTGATTGAGGTGGCTAAAAATAGCGCTTGGCACTACAAAACAGTAGGACTACGTGTTGATTCACTCCGGGTTTCTCCTTTAAGTAGAAAAAAGTGCTAAGTGCAGGCTAAAATGCATGGTGCTAAGCACTTTTTTTAGCACCTGGGAGAATACCGGCCTTAGTTAGCAGCTTTTAGAGACAAAATCCTCACAGATCCAAGACAAGTGAACAGCATTGGAAGCAGGAGCACTGAACAGTCACAGTAACAACTGTGTATAAGCTATAGGAGGACATGTAGACTCACAGGTATGTAGTTGGCGTTGATGTAGTCTGAGTTTTGGCCTTGTGTACTTAGCTTCACACGAGAACAGTCATCTAATGAAGAAAAGCGTTATAGACATTAGAAATATTAAGGGTGGTTCACCCTGTGTTCAGTATGTTTGTACAAGTTGAGGAAGGTGATGTGTTCATGTGCTTACATGGCATTATGGATCTGTTTTTGCTCTTGTTCTCTGGTAGAGTAGCTTGATACTGAGACAAGTCTGCTACAGTGCTGAATTGCTTTGAGACAAAGACTAATGAATAGATTTGTACAATGCAGTACACTGTTGAATGACTGAAATGATAAGTTTTCCTCTCACCATATATTCCATTGTAAAGTCTTTGTTGTCATCATAGCTGAGCTGACGGAAATGTTCTTGAAATCTGTTTACTGGAATTGCCCTGTTTAAAGCATAGTCAGTTGGTTTTGGAAAGTAAGAATAGCACTATACGGTTTAGCACTATACGGTTTAATTCCATGATATCAGCGATACAAAAGATCTATTTGGATATGGTGATACTATGCAAACTCAATTCAAGAAGTGTCCTCACTTATCACTGTTTTTAGAATTTAGACTCAAAATACTGTAGAACCCAAAAATTTCAGCCCAACTCTATATTCCTAGGTAACTTTATACCCTCATTGGTTTTAAAGAATAGTAGCCATCTATTTCATGCATTCTGTACAGTACCTTGGTCACTGTAAGCTGTGTACTACAGTTCAGCTCAAGATGTATGTTTTCATCAACAGAAAGTACATACCAAGAGGAACTTTCTTTAATCTCTTATTAATTAAACAGGGATTCAATAAAACATACTTGAATTTCTTCTGAGAAGAATCCATTGTAGGCTGTTCATACATTGGTACATGTTCTTGTCTGTACAGGAAAGAAAATGAGTGTAACATTTAGTTTGCAATTGCAGTTGAAATATAGATGAATGATCTGACCCTGCCTAATTTTATTACTTACTTGAGAGGTTTAAACTTCCTTCGATAAACAAACATTCCCGCCCCTACAAGGCCCAGCAGTATTATGATGACCAGCACTGGTACCCAGATCATAGCTGAGGGAAGAAGAGGTGGTATGCAGTATGCAGTATACAGTATGCAGTCTCAGTGACTTTACAGACATCATTGCATAAATCAGGTCAACATTGTTCCTTGCAGCTCTGAATATGTATAAAATAATACGTATATTACTCTTATTTCAGAGACAAAATAAATGGTCTTACAACAACTTCTTACCGCTACTTGATTTATCACTTGGTTTAGTTGTGCATATTTTATCCACAGTTGAACTCCTCTTGGTTCCAAAGAGTGTTGTGACACTGATGCTGTAGGTCTGATCAGGCTCCAGTTCAGTCACCACCAGTTCTGTTCCTGTTACTAATACTGAGCCTCTCCCAGTCACATTGACCTCCACTACAGTCCAAAAACCAAATGGCTTCTCCCACTTCAGACCAATAGAGTTTTCATCAGGATAACAGAGCAAGCGGGTCACTGAAGCAAGATCTATGACAAACAACAGTCACATAATAATTTTATTAGGTAGGTAAAATGGCATCAATAGAAACACCTAATAGACATATTGGTAAATATATATTGTTCTGTATGGGAACACATACTATGACTATTTAATATATTATATCGCATAGAAAAGTCAACTCACCTAAAGTCAAACTGCGTGAACATTGTGTGAGTTTCTCCTGATCTATCTCATAGTAGAGTGTGACACTGTAAGTAGCTCCACCGTAAAGGTCACTGAAGGACACTTTGTTTCCCCCCACAGTGCCACTCACAGCATCAGCATCACTCCCATTAGTAGCTGTTGCCATGGAGAACAGCCCTGGAACCTGCCCCTCAATAGTGGAGCTATTGGTGGTCCACTGTCCAACAGCACAATTGATTTCTTTGAGGAAAACATAAGAAAAATCAGCAATCCAAAAGAGTCAGGCCTGTTTTAACTCATTTAATCCACAATAGAAACTTTTTTTTATACTTCTAAGGCTATAAAAATCACTGAATAAATCGTCAGTACATGTAGAGCAAACAGACCCTTCAGACATACAGAGTGAAATGTGTACAGCAGAGATGTGCAATCAGTCTATTATTCATCCGCAACACAAAACTCATCATCTTTCCTCCATCCATCTGAATCAATGTTAATTTTGTCCAATTTTTGTATACACCCCCTCCCCCACAAAAAAATAAAAATAAAATAAAAATAATAAAAAAAAATCTGCTAGCTATTTCTAGTTTTTTTGCAAGTGCTAGTGAGGATTGGTTCAACCACCACTTGCCCGAATTTAACGGTCTTTGGTATTTTTTGCCCTCAATGGTGCCTTTCAGGCAGTGCTGCCTTCAAGGCACTACTCCCCTTAGTTTAAGGTTAGATGAGGGTTGAGGGGGTTAGGGTTAGGAATAGGGTTAAGGTAATGCCTTTTAGGCTGTGCTGCCTGGAAGGTGCCGTTGGGGGCAAAAACACCATTGGGCGAATTTAACTCAATTTTTTTTTCCTGTGGCTAACTGCTAATGACGCCTCTCTAGTGCAGTATTAAGTTTGACATTTGCATGATCAGAGCTGGATGAATTTTTTAAAGGAAACATACAGTATATATATTTTTGTTACACATAATCTTTAATGGGATATAAATGTGAAAACTGCAAAATAGATCACCTCCTTAGATTCTGTAAACAAACATTTACTGTTTTTCTCCATGTGTTCCTGATAGGAGTAAACTAAATGGATCAAAAGGATACTTACTTGTAACTGTGGTGATGATATACTCTTTGCTGTACACTCCCTCAAACACAGTGAGGAGGGTGAAAGACAATTCAGTCCCAGCAGAGAGAGATGAGACTGTGTGTGTCACTGTGCTCCCTGCATAATCTGATCCAGTGATGGTGGTCTCTGCTCCATTGCTGTCTATCAGTGTGTAATTATACTGATTATAGTTTTGGCTGTTGCTGACTTTGTCCCACTGCAGCTCTAGGTGAGTCTCAGAGCGGGATACCACAGTTACCTGGGCAACTTTAGAGGGAGCTGAAGGGAAAGGGAAAGACAACAGACAAAATCATAGAGGGATGGATGTGGAAAGGAGTTTAGAGATAGAAAGTAGACTGCTGATGGAGAGGCATGGAATGTTAAAAACATATTTGGGTGATTCTCACGAAGGCCGTCACAACAAGGTCAAAATATTTTTCAGCTTTTTTCAATTTTTTTTTTCTTCAGTAACTAAAGTAGAATGTGGCCTTTTATGTTTTCATAAAAGTTTAGTTTAATTGTTTAATTGTTATTTTTTGGCAGCTTGACCCAGAATAATTCTCATTACCGTTATGGTAAATGATGAAGTGAAACCATAAGTCAGGAACATTTATTTTCATTTTTTTTTCACATTCACACATGCGAGTACATTAGATGTACTGTCTGATCCATAAAAAATAGTCACTGTATGTTTCTTTTTGTATTTAAAATGAAATAATTCTCATTACCGACATATGACTTGTAATTCAGATTCCATTTCTTCAAATAATGTAATTGTTATGAAGGAATGGCTGACAAAAAAACTTTTGAGTAACATTTAGAGAATGTATAATGAAAAATGTAAGTAAGTTTGGTCACTGAGACATGAAATCATCCATAAATCTGGGCATTTTCATGTGTAACGGCAATGAGAATTCCATCACGGAAATGAGAATTTACGTTGCGGTAATGAGGATTGACAATGTAAATGACTGAACTGCTTCATTTTTTGGAGGATTTTGCCCAGGCAATACACAGAGATGTCGACCAGAGGATGCTGTAGTTTTTGCCTCCGGTATTACTTGCTTGATATCCTCTGGGAAATACCACAATAGCTAATTCACCCCCTTACCTGGATTTACATGATTATGTGGGTAAGAGCATTTTGGTCTCAGAGCATGCATAGTCCTAGTCTGGCAACCAAAATTTTACCTTTAGCTTAGCATAGGCTCTGGAAAGTAAAGTTGCCAAACAGTTGCTACCTGGCTACATTACATTCCAGCGCCTATGCTAAGCTTAAGCTAAAAAATAAGGAAAATTGGGGATGCCATACTAGGAAAACGCAAGCACGGAGACAAAAATGCTTTTACCCACATATGTAACTCCAGGTAAGGGGGTGAATAACCCATTTTCGTTAAGAGGTGAACTATTCCTTTAATACTGAACAATTTCATATTGTGATAAATATTATTATTATTATTATAATTTAATAGGCCTAATACATGCAATACCATATGATGTTTCTATAAAGTTGATGTATTTATGTATTTAGGATCTCATTACCGTACCAGCGGTTCTCATTACCGTTTGCCTCTCGGTTAAGCGTGGTAATGAGAATTAGGTGTAACAGTAATGAGATGCACCTGCCTAATTTAGAAATTAACATGAAATGCGAGCATTATAGAAACCTTAAAGTTTGCTGTATTGTAAAGCCTTAAAATATCTATCTCACTTCTAAAAAAAATGCATTTTATGTTTTTGAAAGTATGACTTTTATCCTATATCGGTAATGATAATGGACTGTGTAACAGAAGGGATATTCAGCAACATTAGAGCGGAAAAAGCAACTGATCTTGTGCTCATTTTCAATATTCTGTGTCAAGTAATGCATAATGGAAATGCTGACCAATTTGAAGGGACAGTGAATTAATTATAGCCATGTGAAATCACATAACGGTAATGAGGAACATTTAGTGCGGACAGGGTCTTTTTGGATAAAATCAGGTATTTCCTATAGTCATATATCATAAATGTGAACATTAGGCAGAAATATGGACTTTTTTACATAACTTTGCACAGTTTTATTGTTCTATACTGTAGGGAACTTACATTACATGAAAGAAAAGTGTAATAAAATTAATCCGGACACATAACGGTAATGAGAATTAGCTGATATTTTAGGTAAAATTGCAGTCAAATTGAGGTACAATGATGATAAAAAATATTTGTCCATGTAGCTCTCCTTACTTTCTTGTGTAGTGACTTTGAAAAATATGACCTGGACATGTTCAGTACACCTATATGAGAATCACCCATTTACCAATTTACATTATGTGACTGTATACATTTACAAATAATATGAGATGCTCATACAGTATGACTGTAGGAATTAAATTAAATCTGAATGATGATGAGAAGAAAACCAAACACTGAGGAAAATCAACACTGAGGAAATAATGTTGAAAATAGAACATCTGCTGGTGTAAACATGGACTTACTTGTAACTTCTGAAAACTGATATCCTGTGCTGTTCACTCCCTCAAACACAGTGTAGAGAGTAAAAGTGTATTCTGTCCCAGGAGAGAGAGATGAGACTATGTGTGTCACTAGTAGATGTGGGCCCTATGTTTGGTCCAGTGATGAGGGTCTCTGTTCCATTGCTGAATCTCAGCATGTAACTTTTATACTTATTGTTGTTGTTAGGTTTGTCCCACTGCAGCTCCAGGTAAATCTCAGAGCGGTCAATCACAGTTACCAGGGCAACATTAGAGGGAGCTGAAGTGGAGGGGAAAGACAACAGACAGAAACACAGAGGGATGGATGGTCACAGAAACAGAAGGTTAGGGCTCTTATTGAAACAGCATTACACACAGATGTCTGCACAGATTTATTGTGGAGAAACCACACAGTATGAACAAACAGTGGAGTGAAGTGAAGTTACTCATTTAGGCCTACATGCAGGCCTATGACAGTGTGCAAGCAGGGAATTGGTTGTGTTATTCAGAGGAACATAAAAATTGCCTTTTGAAATCTGTCACACAAAGGGAATTCATTGTTCCCATCATGTTGAGCTACATTTTTCCTGTGGAAGTAAGATTACAATTAGTTCACCTGCATTGGCATGAATTTGGCTTATCAACTTCCATGGACGTTGTTAGGTCCATTTTTGGGGGCTCAAGCCTCCCTAAATTTCCCCAAGCCAGCTGGGCAGATTATTTTCATTGTATGTAAATTACATCCATTCTTAGCGGTTATATTACTCGCGGACTTAACGTCAGATACGCGATCTCCGGACACCATCGGATTCAGTAGGCTCCAAGCTTTCCAATGGTACTAGTCACTAATTGCTATGATAAAAGTCCACTTTAAGTACATGTGAAATTTCTCAGTAAATTCTCCAGCTCTGCCTGCATCCACTGAGAGCATTTTTTTCTTGTTGTAACTGATGACGAACTATGCTTCAAGTTGAGCAGGAAAAATAGTCTTAAATCTGAAGTATCTCTCTATGCCATATTAGTTTGTCCTACATGCATTGATGGACATATTTATTTGCTATAGCCTAGCATAATATTGTAGTAGCTATTGTATGCTCATTTTGCAGAATAAATGTTTCAGAAACTTTCATATTTGACTGTATCATCAGATGTCCCTAGGATTTGAACTAAGCTAGTTGTTACCATTGTTGTATCTTGCTCAGTGCATTAGACTGAAATAAATGCAGCTATATAGAAGAGCCTAGTTAATTTACACCACAGTCATTGATGGAGATATTTGCAAACATCTCTCTTCACAAACCAGTCTGATGAATTGATTTAGACTAATTTTGTTAATAAAAATAGCCTAAGATATGAGATATTCTGATAAATGTCCTTCAAGTAATAAATAGTTGGCAATATACACACATATACACTGTAGGCCTATAATATAATTTATTTATTAAAAATTTTCAGCACGTGCATCTACATATTACCCCTCTGGGGCTAAGCCCCCCTTGACTATGGATGCTAGTGACGTCCATGTCAACTTCATTACTAAAACTCAAGATGGAATACATCATTTAGATATTAGAAAAATAGGGTAAATGCATTTTTTTTCATTAAATCACTTCCTCTAATAAAAAGAGCAAGCAAAAGTTCCATGAACAGAGTGTGATAATAGAATCAAGATGTACGCTAGTGGTAGAAAATTAATTTCTCAGGCTAGTGATACTGTAAGGGATAACGGCTGATGAGGTGACTGGTTCAATGGAAATAATGGTGAGATGAAGGTTTAGAACTCTGGCCATGTGTGCAGCCGTGATGTTATACCAAGATATAAAAACTATAAAAACTGTGGTCTGGAAAAGCTACAATTGCCCAGGAATTCCAGGCAGAATTAATATAAATGTCTATCAAATACTATCAAACTTCTATTAATGTTATGGGACAGAGCTGGAAAGAGTAATCATAAGCTCGCTTGACTTGATCGCAAAATTTCATGCAGCGACAGGAAAAAGAAAGGACCAGGCTAGGAATGGTAGGTTTTTGAAAATGGACATCTACTTTGTTTATTCCTGGAAGGTTGCTGTAAATCAGGTGAATTTGAATCAGGAGCAAACTTACTTGTAACCCCTGTAAACTGATATCCTGTGCTGCTCACTCCCTCAAACACAGTGTAGAGAGTGAAAGTGTATTTACTTCCAGCAGAGAGAGATGAGACTGTGTATGTCACTGTGGTCTCTGATCCTGTTGGGGTGATACTGACCTCGTGTCCGCCATTGTGAGTCAGTATATAAGTATAATTATTGTCATTGTTGACTTTGTCCCACTGAAGTTCCAGCTGAGTCTCAGAGCGGGATAACACAGTTACCTGGGTAACATTAGGGGGACCTGAAGGGGAGGGGAAAGACAACAGACAGAGAAACACAGAGTGATGGGTGGCCATGAACAGAACAAGTTTAGAGTTAAAACAGACTGATGCAAAGACATGGAATGTTAAAAGAATTCATATTTACCAATTTACATTATACTGTATGTCTATGCATTTACAAATATTTGGATATTCTTGTATAGCACAAATAAATCTGAATGATGTTGGTTTACATTATATTTACTGAGTAGAAAACCAATGATCAACACTCAGGAAATAATGTTGGAAATACTTTTCTTTCAAGGTGCTGGTGTAAAATATGGGGCCTCATGTATAAAAACTTGTGTAGAAACCTTCCTTTAGTTCATCTAAGAACTTTTCTGAAATTATCATAAGTGTGATTCAGGAAGACTGAACGTACACACAAAAAACATCCGTAGGCGTTAGCCCTGTCCTTTATAGATCACAAAAGATCGTGAAATTGTGCACAGACATGCCTCCGCCTACTAAACGCCTATTCATTAATATCATTAACATAGGACTGCTTGAATTAAAACAGTGGCCTAACCAACAAAGCTTAACTATACTGTTGGAAATAAAAAAGGTTAAAACACATTTAACAGGCCAACGTTATCACATTTTATCCTGTTTGAAAAATCTGTAGAGCCACAATGTTGTAATAAGTATGGGTTTATGTGCAAAACTCACTGAAAAGAAGTCTACCCGAGAGTGTCATCTACCTTGTCCCATACTTGCATTCACTCCTGTTTGCAGAGATGTAGGCCTGCAATTAATTAGGCTACTAATTAAATTTAGGTTCAAATATTTTTTTTTTAATTTGACAAGATCGGTTTTGGAAGGAGGCTAGGCATTTGGAGGAATAATAGCTGCTCCATTATTATGGATTTTTCTTTACGCCAGTTGGAACAGACTACATATATTGAATTCCTGCATGAAATCATTAATGATTAATTCATGATTCATGCATTACTTCATCTCTGAATGTCTAATGAGTCATCACGAATTAACATCAATTCATTGTTTGTCATTAATGACCTCCTGCTGAAATAGCTCATGATCTTAAGCATTAATTACTCTGGGTACATCACCATGAGTCATGGTTAATTAGCATGATCATGATGACTTATCATGTTTGTGCCCCCTCGACTAAAGTATTGGCAGGGTTCAAATTGTACAATTGGATGGTCCTATCAATTGTAAAGAAATTGCTCTTTCCATTCATTTCTTTATTCTTGCTAACAGATAATTACACAGGTGCACTCTTTTGAACATCAGAATAATGGCGGCATACATGTCATCAACTAAGCATTATTTTTTAAGGCGTTCATCATATTTGTAGCCCCTCAAATGCAGTGATGAAAGTGACATGAATTACAGGTTAGTTGATCATGAGTTCATCATGTTTGTGCCCTGTAAACTAAAGTGTTGAAATGGTTAAATAGGTAAAATTTAGTTGACTTATGGAATAGATAAAAATCAGTGCAATGTCTGGGAAATTCTTGGAAAGTCTACATGATGAACTCATGAGGAACTAGGCTAAATAAGTATCCACTTTTATTATATCAAATTATTTTGAACAAAAACATCATGATCATGCATAATTAATCATGACTCATGATGTACCCAGAGTAATTAATGCTTAAGACGCTATTTCAGCAGGAGGTCATTAATGATGAACAACAAATTCATGCTAATTCCCGATGAGTCATGAGATATTCAGAGATGAAGTAATGCATGAATCACGAATGAATCATGAATGAAATCATGCATGAATTCATGATAATTCATGTACCTTTACCGTAAAGTGTTTCCAAGATTTCTTTGTAAAATAAATGTGGATATTCTGTAATTTGGGTCATGCATGTGCAACTTGGGTCATGCATGCGCAACTTAATAGATAAAGATGCAAGTCCCTGAATGCAACCTCAATGCCTTTGTGTTTAAGAATCGACGAAAAAAAAAACAAGGGTCCACATGCACTGTAATTTAAGCTCTTGCAAGATTTCAGATGCGCATTCTATTCGTCTCTTCCAACCGGTCAGTTTATGCTTAAACTATCTGCAATACCAGGCATCACCACAAGGATATGGTCGTACGCCAACCTGGAACCTTTCCCACGTCAAAGACTGTTTTTATAAATCTGTACTTTGACGTGTAATTGATCTTACGAACCATCTAAGATCAAATCTGTGCGTAAGAACATTTTCTAAATGAGGCCCATGGACTTACTTGTAACTTCTGAAAATTGCAGTCCTGTGCTGTTCACTCCCTCAAACACAGTGTAGAGAGTGAAAGTGTATTCTGTCCCAGCAGAGAGGGATGAGACTGTGTGTGTCACTGTTAGACCTATGTCTGGTCCAGTGATGAAGGTCTCTGTTCCATCGCTGTCTTTCAGCAAGTATTCTTTAAACTTGTTGTTTCCAGGTTTTTGCCATTGCAGTTCTAGATGAGACTCAGAGCGTCCAGTCACATTTACCTGGGCAACACCAGGAGGAACTGAGGGGGAGGGGAAAGACAACAGACAGAAACACAGAGGGATGGATGGTCACAGAAACAGAAAGTTAGGGCTCTTATTGAAACAGCATTACACACAGATGTCTGCACAGATATATTGTGGAGAAACCACACAGTATGATCAAACAATGGACCCAGAATTGCTAGTTACTCATTTACACCTATATACAGGCCTATGACAGTGTACAAACAATGAATTGGTTGTGTTCTTTTATATTCAGAGGAACATAAAAAGTGTCTTTTTGAAAAGTGTCATACAAAGGGAATCCATTGTGCTCATCATGTTGAGCTAATTTTCCCTGTGGAAGTAAGATTACAATTCACCTGCATTGGCATAAATTTGGACAATCAACATCATCACTAAACCTTAAAATGGAAGACATCATTTAGATATTGGAAAAATAGGGTAAAGGCAAATTATTATTTGCACAAGCTAAATCACTTCCTCTAATAAAAAGACCAAACAAAAGTTCCATGAACAGAGAGTGTGATATTAGGACTGGGCAACAGTTTTAGTCTAAGGGCCACAATTACTTTGGCAAAGTAAGCGAAGGGCCACACATTAGAGGATTGCTATTAAACATTACACTGTTAAATGGTGCAAATTGATTTGGCACATTTATAGTAGATTAGCACAGCTGCCTCTACCATACAGTCTTTTATAAATCTGAAAATGCATACAGCTCACTTCTGTTGATGACTCCTGCTTTGTAAAAACATTATGCCTGGCAGTGCGGAAAAGTTGAAGGGTATATTTAGTGTTATATTTGATGAGTTTGCTAATATTGTATTGTGCGAAGACAGAGATACTTCCACGACATTTAACAGATCAACTTTGAGACACGTTTGGTGTCTATTCTTTGTTAAATACTCAACTCTCAGAGACAACTTATCTTTTCTTTACAGCAATCATCTTGCTGAAAAAAAATAGAAAAAAATATTCCTTTAAATTGAGAGGGCAGCTGGAGGCCGCATTGAAGCACAGTGGGAGGCTGCATCCAGCTCCAGGGCTGCATTTTGCCTATATGTGGCCTAGAATCTAGACGCACTGTACCCTAGTGGTAGAAAATTGATTTCTCAGGCTAGTGATATGTAAGGGATAACGGCTGATGAGATGACTGGTTCAATGGAAATAATGGTGAGATGGAGGCTTAGAACTTCGGCCATGTGCGCAGCCGTGATGTAAAATATAAAATATAAAAACTATAAAAACTGTGGTCTGGCAAAGCTAGCATTGCCCAGGAATTCCAGGCAGGATTAATCTAAATGTCTATCAAATACTATCAAACTTCTTATGGGACAGAGCTGGAAAGAATAATCATAAGCTTGCCTCCTTCAGCCTTCTCGTTTCTCGTTTTCTGGGCTTGAGAGGAGGAAATTGCCTCCTTGGCCATACTGACTTGATCGCAAAATTTCATGCAGCGACAGGAAATATGGGCAGGCCCAGGCTAGGGATAGCTAGATTTTGAAAATGGACATCTACAGTACTTTGATTATTCCTGGAAGGATGCTAAATCAAGTGAATTTGAATCAGGAGTAAACTTACTTGTAACCCCTGAAAACTGGAACCCTGTGCTGCTCACTCCCCCATACACAGTGTAGAGAGTGAAAGTGTATTTACTTCCAGCAGCAAGAGATGAGACTGTGTGTGTAACTGTGGTCTCTGATTCTGTTGGGGTGATATTGTCCTCGTATCCAAAGTGGTTTGTCAGATTATAACTATATTTATTGTCATTGTTGATTTTGTCCCACTGCAGCTCTAGGTGAGTCTCAGAGCGGGATACCACAATTACCTGGGTAACATCAGGGGGAGCTGAATCGGGAGGGGAAAAACAACAGAACAAAGTGAAATAAACTGCTTCATGTCAAATTTATCAATGGTTGAGTTATCCTTCTTATCAGACAATCAGTTTTGAAACAATGGTCAAACTAATTGATTGGCAGTACACTAGTTTTACAGCAGAACTTACATTAGCATATTTTTTGTTAGCCTACTTTAAATCAGGCATGGTTATTTCAAATGATTATTATCTTCAGTTTCATCTGTAATAATGTTATTTACAGCAGCTGAACATTTGATAACAAAAATTGATAAGAGAAAAGTTTGGTGAAGTGTCCTTTGTTTTTATTCCTTTTTGTTTGTTTTTATTCCTTTTATTCCTTTGGAATAAAAACAATTTGGCAGGGCACCAAGTTCAAGCATGTACAGTAAGCACACACACACACACACACACACACACACACACACACACACACACACACACACACACACACACACACACACACACATACACATTTTTGGAAATTTGTGGATCAAAGAAGTGACAATGAATAACAAGTCTCGTAGGCATACTGCAAGATGCATATTCATTCTTAGGTATTGAGGTCTAGTTAAACTCACATATTCGTGACACTTCACTTTCAAGATAAGCTGCACTTCTTGAACATTCACACTGCAAGAGACATTTTGTAGCAAATTAGCAATACATGCCATTTTCTTTCTATGACCTAACAATACACCTTGACTCAAAGTTTTACATTGTTGATGCAGCAAATATTTTAAATCATCAATGCTCATTCACCATAACACCTGAACAGACTAAGTAGGCCTATGTTTACTGCCCTAATTCGAGGACACATTATTTGTCTAAATAACCTATACTTTATGTCAAATGTAGAGGGTTAACACCTACTGAAGTCAAATACCTTATATTTTGGCCAATAAAATGATTCTGATTTCTATGCATTTACTGCATTGATATTTTAACATCAGAAAAGGGATGGATGTATGACAACTTTTGAAAAGTATTTGTCTCAAAGACATAATTGGGAGAGTGGCTTACCCACAGAGGTGCTGTACACAGACAGAGAAACCAGAAAGTAATTCCCATTGTTATGCTCACTGTAGTTCTGTCTTCAATTTGTCATATTTACTTTTTATATTTGAAACAACAAAAGCTGAAATGGTGAGAATCCTCTTGACAGTTCAACATTGGACTGAAAGAGTGGCTTGATGCTGAGACAGGTCTTCTCCTACAGTGCAGGGCTGTTAACATGGACTCTGTCACGTACACGGACAGAGTCCATGTTAACAGCCCCTTGGATGCAATAACACAGTTATATCTCTCCAAGAAGCCTACACACCATCAACTAGTGTGGCCACATCCATGCCATCAAAAAGGGGGACACTTTGTAGGGTGTGTGTGTTGGCTCATTTCCAAGATTTCCAAGGCCATGCTGGGACCATTCCGGCCATTTCTTGGCAAGCTAAAATAAAACTGTTAGTTGGACACATTGCATGAACTTAAGAGAATTAATTGGACTCAATATCCCTCAAGAAAATTATGAGTAAATGATGACAACCCCGGCTCAAAAATGACCTGTATGACCTGAGGCATTGTTGGGTTAAAAAAGTTTCACCAGCGTTCTATATCAATGCTCTTTAGAATGCAGCCTTGCGGATCTTCTTTCATATGAAAATAGTACCCCAACCGAAGAGGGTAACTTCTTTCTAAACGGAGCCACATGTTTCTTTTATGTTTTAAGCACTTGCTTACCATCTATACATTTTAGTTGCAACCGGGTGATAAATGGGATAACGGCCTTCGAGGTGTCCCGATATCAGAAAAATAATGGACTTTGCGTAGGCAAATGCGCCTTATCCCTTACATATTTATTTACCACTCAAAGTGTGGTCACAACTGAGAATAAACATGCTCATTATTTTTTCATCAGATCATAATTTTTTTATGCCCATTAATGTTTAGGCCATATGCAAACCTAATGCAACTCAAGTCTGAAAAGCACTAATATGCTGGCCTACTACTTGAGTATCTCATTTGCATATGAATTAATACACAGCACAGGGGCCAACTAGCTTGACACAAATGGTTTTTATTTCATTTTACAGCCATTCATTAGTCATTCTATACTTCACATCCTCCAATTTATCGTAAACCCATGAATGTGAAATTTCCTCTGTTCACAACACTAGTTATTTACAGATATAAACGTTCATTGTGGTACTACTCCAATTCTGTCCAATAAAAGCAGGAAGTTGTAATGTCATCCGTATAGGCCAACAGTCTGCTTATTTCTGTTTTTAGTGAAAAAGAGTTTTACTTCTCAATAATATACTATATCTAGTTACTCAACTCTGATACCTGGTTCTTTCCTTCATATTGGAGTTGTATGATTATTAGTGTCTCTGTGCATTCACAATAGGGCTGTCAGAACGAATCTGTTAATCAATCAATAATTTAAGATATGTATGAAAATGCTGATTGCAGCTTCTAACATTTGAATGTCTTACATACATTTGGATGTCAGCTTTACTTAACACTGATATGACAAGGTTCTAGGCAAAATATCTGTGATATAAGTACAAAACAAAACATTTG
>JAODXP020001260.1:0-22110 GCA_027497455.2 Sardinella longiceps | reverse complement strand
GGGTTAGGGTTAGGGTTAGGGTTAGGGTTAGGGTTAGGGTTAGGGTTAGGGTTAGGGTTAGTAGCTAAATACTACCTTTGGCACCCCCTGCCAAGACTCTTTTGGCCCATATTTCCCGATAGGAAGGTCGTAGAGACCTAATTCCAACGTTTTCGGATTCCTCTCGTCCAGTCCTTTCGATTGAGCTATGAGGTGTCCGGTTTTGACTTTGCCAAATACCGGAAATAGTCGATTAAAACTTTAAAATCCTCATATCTCCGGAACGGAAGGTGCTAGAGACTTACTTTCAACTCTGTCGTGTTCCCCGCCCCCGATTTAGGGCAGGCGGATCACCTTTCCAAGTCTCTACGACCTTCCGTTCCCGAGATATGGTCGATTATATGTTTCCGAAGTTTTTCGAAAAAATTCTAAGTCCAAAGGTGGTTTTAAGTCTAAGTTGGCTATGTAGGGGTACATATTAAAGGTCCCTGAGTCGATTGGGACATATTTTTTGTGACTTAGGGTTTCGACTTTGACTTTGGTTTTTACCTAGGGTTAGGGTTTCGACTTTGGTTTTCACCTAGGGTTAGGGTTTCGACTTTGGTTTTCGATTTTGACTTTGGTTTTCACCTAGGGTTAGGGTTTCGACTTTGGTTTTCGATTTTGACTTTGGTTTTCACCTAGGGTTAGGGTTAGGGTTAGGGTTAGGGTTAGGGTTAGTAGCTAAATACTACCTTTGGCACCCCCTGCCAAGACTCTTTTGGCCCATATTTCCCGATAGGAAGGTCGTAGAGACCTAATTCCAACGTTTTCGGATTCCTCTCGTCCAGTCCTTTCGATTGAGCTATGAGGTGTCCGGTTTTGACTTTGCCAAATACCGGAAATAGTCGATTAAAACTTTAAAATCCTCATATCTCCGGAACGGAAGGTGCTAGAGACTTACTTTCAACTCTGTCGTGTTCCCCGCCCCCGATTTAGGGCAGGCGGATCACCTTTCCAAGTCTCTACGACCTTCCGTTCCCGAGATATGGTCGATTATATGTTTCCGAAGTTTTTCGAAAAAAATTCTAAGTCCAAAGGTGGTTTTAAGTCTAAGTTGGCTATGTAGGGGTACATATTAAAGGTCCCTGAGTCGATTGGGACATATTTTTTGTGACTTAGGGTTTCGACTTTGACTTTGGTTTTTACCTAGGGTTAGGGTTTCGACTTTGGTTTTCACCTAGGGTTAGGGTTTCGACTTTGGTTTTCGATTTTGACTTTGGTTTTCACCTAGGGTTAGGGTTTCGACTTTGGTTTTCGATTTTGACTTTGGTTTTCACCTAGGGTTAGGGTTAGGGTTAGGGTTAGGGTTAGGGTTAGTAGCTAAATACTACCTTTGGCACCCCCTGCCAAGACTCTTTTGGCCCATATTTCCCGATAGGAAGGTCGTAGAGACCTAATTCCAACGTTTTCGGATTCCTCTCGTCCAGTCCTTTCGATTGAGCTATGAGGTGTCCGGTTTTGACTTTGCCAAATACCGGAAATAGTCGATTAAAACTTTAAAATCCTCATATCTCCGGAACGGAAGGTGCTAGAGACTTACTTTCAACTCTGTCGTGTTCCCCGCCCCCGATTTAGGGCAGGCGGATCACCTTTCCAAGTCTCTACGACCTTCCGTTCCCGAGATATGGTCGATTATATGTTTCCGAAGTTTTTCGAAAAAATTCTAAGTCCAAAGGTGGTTTTAAGTCTAAGTTGGCTATGTAGGGGTACATATTAAAGGTCCCTGAGTCGATTGGGACATATTTTTTGTGACTTAGGGTTTCGACTTTGACTTTGGTTTTTACCTAGGGTTAGGGTTTCGACTTTGGTTTTCACCTAGGGTTAGGGTTTCGACTTTGGTTTTCGATTTTGACTTTGGTTTTCACCTAGGGTTAGGGTTTCGACTTTGGTTTTCGATTTTGACTTTGGTTTTCACCTAGGGTTAGGGTTAGGCGAGGGTTTGAATACTCAGCCGCAGTAAAGGCCTCAACGGAAGGCTAGGGGTTAGGGGTGAGGACAAGGTGGGGTTTAGGTTTAGGGTTAGGGGTTAGGGTTTAGGGTTTAGGGTTAGGAAAAGGGAGGGGTTGAGAGGTTAGGGTTAGGGTTTGGATTTGATAAGGGGTTAGCCTTCACAGTTTCAGCCATGGTGCAGCTAAGTGGATGGCACGGTCCATCCCTGCCGGTCAGCTGGGTTAATTCCAACGGTCATTAAGCCCACGTGGTTGCATTGTATTGAGTTTGAGAATCCATCTTTTTTCCTCTCTTTTTCTCTCTGAAATGGTCCAATTAGGATTGTGTTTGAGCCCTGTGCATTTGAAGGCCTCCCAACCATGTAGCAAGAAATGTTGGACCAAAGGTGTTTGTGTTTGTTTTTTGTTTTTGATGTTGTATCGATGTTGAGTCATGCGTATCGATATTGTGTTGCCTGTTTCGCCAACATATTTAATTTGGCACTTGGTACACCAAATCAAGTAAATACAATTTTGTGTTTTAGGGGTAATGCCCCTTTGTGTGGGAAAACATTTTTTGTTATTAAAATCGCAAACCCAATTGGATCGCTGGAAAAATTCCCCAAAGTCGTGGGGTTTCTTGGTAAGTATCGGTTTTAATTTTGCATGAACTAAGTAGTCCTTTAAATTTTTATTCCTTCTGTGTGCAGAAATAACTTTATGGTCTTGTAGAAAACCCTTGCTTTGCATGATGCTCTCAAAATTGTTTTTAACCTTTCTATTGATTTTAACGCTCATTGAAGAGAAGGTCGTGACGCACGGTATGATGGTTTCAACTGTGATTGGTTTAACATCTTGAAATGTTTTGTAGCAATGTCGAAGAAATGGTCGTGAGTATCCCCGGTCTCGTAGGGCTGTGAAAAGCGTTTTGCTAGCGTGGAGAAAATCTGTTTGCTGAGTACAAATCCTATGAAAGCGAAGAAGTTGTGACTTGACTAATCCTTTAAATGTATGGCGTGGGTGGAAACTGTCCTTGTGTAATAAAGCGTGGGTGTCTGTGTCTTTGAAAAAAACTTTAATATCCAATTTGCCTGTATTGTGAAAAGTAGGTCCTTTGTATACGGTGGTATCCAAGAAGTTGATGCTTTGAGAGTCCAACTGAAATTTGAGTTTGATCGATGTGTAATGAGTGTTAAGAATCTGGGCGAATTCCTCAAACTCTTGTGTGTTGTGAGGCCATATCCCGTAGATGTCATCGATGTACCTAAAGTAATGAAGAGGTTTCTTGGGACATTTGGCCAAAGCCTCCTCTTCCCAAACAGCCATAAATATGTTTGCATAGGCGGGGGCAAACTTTTTGCCCATAGCAGTCCCTTTAATCTGAAGAAAAAATTCTGAGTTAAATTCAAAATCGTTGCGTGTTAAATTTATTTCCAGTAGCTGTAAAATTTCTTTCTCTGGACGTTTTTTATTTGGATGTTTATGGAAAAGTGACTTAACTGCTTGTAAACCTGCTTGTGTCTCAATGTTCGTATAGAGACTTTCGATGTCCATCGTGAAAAGGTAAGCTGTGGGAGGAATAACTGCTTGTTTAATTTTATCAATAAAATCATACGTGTCTTTGATGTAACTACTGTGTTTGTTGGAAACGGGTGTGAGAAAATAATCAAGAAATTCGGCCGTTTTATAAGATTCGCTATCGCAGTCAGACACTATCGGCCGCCCAGGTGGTATTGAAAAAGGTACACTCCATTTATCTGGTTCCTTATGAACTTTCGGAAGAAGGTAAAACCTCCTCGGTTGAATGATTGGATTTCCTTGTAAATATGTGTGTTGTTTGTGATTGATGAATTTTTTGTCCTTTAATGTGTCCAATATTTTTTTAATCATAGGAACTGTGTCCAAATAAATGGGTTTTTGTAGTTTTGTGTAATAATTTCTATTGTCCAGTTGGTTGTAAGCCTCCCATAGATATTGATCTCTGCCCATGATGACCACCGCGCTGCCCTTGTCGGCAGGTTTTAAAACTATATTTTTTTTGTGTTGATGAGTTGTTTTAAGGCATGAATTTCATTCGGAGTAAGATTATGTTTTGTTGTTTGGAACCTAGGAAGTCTCTGCAAGTCTGTGATATCTTGCTGAACTAGTTGTGGGACAATATCCGGCAATTGTTTATCATCTGGAAACCACTCTGATGGTGGTAGGAAAGGTAAAGGTTCTTCACTGTCCTCGCCTTCAAAAAATAAAGCTAATTTGACTCTTCTGTGATAATTTTGTAAGTCATGTTGTATTTGTCTTTTCTGATCTTTAAATAAATTAATTGTTGGTATGTATGTGAGACCTTTGTTGAGAAGGGAAAATTGTGCGTCTGTCAATTGGAAGTCTTTAGCTAAAACAATGACGTTCTTGTTCTGCCCCCTCTAGTACAGAGGCTGATGGGGCTATCTAGTTTAAAAACTTAAGCCAATGTTTGAGCATATTTTGTGCCGTTTCTGGCGTCCAATGTATACCATCACCTGTGGTCCTGTAATCGCCATCAGGCAGCAGAGGAATTGTACGGTAATGGCGTGCGATGTAGTCATTAATTTCCAAAAGATTGCTCTGCTGTGAAGGTGGTATGAACCCTGAAAAATTAATCCTTGGGATCAAAATTCGAGCGTTGGGAAATCTGTCTTTGGCCGCTTTAAGAGCTTTCTGAATCTGTTTGACTGTGGTCTCCTTGACCTTAACATTCCGACTATTCATCCCAAAAGACAGGATGATGTTATCCGCTTGACAAGAAATTTTTGCTTTCTGCAGCAGTGATTCGGCGTGGAAGAAAGTCGCTCCTGGAAAACAGTCGATTTGCACGTCATCATTGTGGAACGTTCCAATTCTCCCTACATTGGAGTCACCGATGATGAGGGTTTTCTTTCGAATGTCTAGATTCCAATGTTTGAGTTTATTTGTTGTACTCATATGGAGTATGACTTTTTGAGAAGCCGTAGAGGCCGTCCGGCTTTGGGGTGTGTCTTGTTGTGAGGTGTTTGGTTCTTGTGTGTCCTGTTGAATGGTGTTATGTTGTTGTTGTGTCTGTAGTGTGTCGTCTTGTGTTGTGTGATGACTCTGATTGGTGTTTGTCTGCTGTGACGTGTTGTCCTTTCTGGTGGTGGGGGTGAGGGGAAAGACTGGGCTTAGATCTTTATTGTTGCTTCCTGTGATCCTAGACTGTAGGATAGGGCTGCCATTGAGATGGGGTGCTATTGCATCTTGTGCTGGAGTATCCTGAGGTGGAAGGGGAGCTGCTAGAGAAAATGATGGCGTGGCAGTGACAGAAGGAGATTCAATTTGGTCCTCATCAAGTGTGATTAGATTAGAAGCCTCGTCAGACTGTTCTATTGGTGTAGAAGTATTTCCTGCTGTAACATGGCTCCAATCAGTGCTAGTCTTTTCTGTTTGTGTTGCCACTGTTGTGTGTAGTCCAGGCTTTCCTTGAGGTCTCCGTGGAGGGTTATGTTCAGTGTTTGTATCAGGTGTTTCTGTGTTTGTAGCATGTGTTTCTGTTGTTGGTTGAGCAGATTCCAAATCTTCATCATGTGGGTCTGGTTCGTCTGAAAGAGCGGCAAAATAGGCAGTGACCATCGCTTTTGCCTTTGAGATGGTGTCCTCTTTCAGTTTGTTGCCACGATAGCGTTGAGCCCTCTGGACTGCAGACTGGAATTGCTCTTCCCATTCACAGGGCTGTTTAGTGCTTAATTTATTCAATTCGTTCTCCAGTATGTCGGAGTAGTGTTGTTTTAGAATGAGTAATGTTGTGTGCGCCCAATTCTTTGCATTGCCCTCGATGAGTTGAAATGTAGAGTCGTTGGGTGCTGCTGGTTTGATGATGTTGGTTAAGTAGTCCGCAATCCGTGTTATGGTACGTGGTTCGACCAAGGCCTCATCGGGAAAAATGTTGTTCAGATGATGCGCCATAGTGATGACCTTGTACATGCTGTCCACGTTCTCTGTAATTTCAGGATTGGTGTTAGGTTGTCTGGTTTGTTGTTCCCTGTCATTGTGTCTGGTTTGTTGTCCCCTGTTATTATATCTTGTGTTTGTGTGAAAGGCTGTTGGGTAAGTATGTGTTCTGTTATATTGTGTGTGTTGTCTGGGGCCTCTAGGGGGTTGCATGTTGGAGTTTCTGTTATAGTTGTAAGATGGTCTGTTGTAATTATTATAAGGTTTGTTGTGTCTTGTAAAGTCTTGATTCTGTGTTGTTCTTCTTGCAGGTAAAGAAGCTGCAACCTCCGCATATGTTCTATTGTCCTGTCTCTGTCTGTCATATCTGTAGTATTGAGAGTCGCTGGAAGGTTGAGGTTGTCGGCGTCTTTTGCCATAGCGGACTTCCGTCCACTCTCCGTCGTATTCTCTGGATGTCATGGTGTAAGGTGAGTATTTTTTGTCTTCTGTGAATAATTTTTATTGTATTTTTTTATAATTTTGTATCTTTTTTTTGGTCTTTTTTTGATTTTTTAGGTGTTGGTGAAGTTTTTGTCTTCTGTGAATTATTTTTTTGTATTTTTTTATAATTTTATATCTTTTTTTGGTCTTTTTTGAATTTTTAGGTGTTGGTAAAGTGTTAACTGAAATGTGCAAATAAAGAGATTTGAAAAAAAGGTGTGTTTTTATGACTGATTGAAAAAGTTGAAGAGAAATCCCAAATGGAAAAGGATTTGGAGGTAAGTTTTTCTTTTCAGTAGAAGTAACAAGCCTATTGCGACGCGTTTCGATTCTCAAAGGAATCTTCTTCAGGCAAGGCTTGTAGAGTGCACTGTCAGAAAAGAGTTGTTAACCCAGAGCTGTCTCAGTGAGAAATGGGGAGAGGCGGAGTGCTGCTCAGCTTTATAAGCTGCTGGCTCCGCCCCTGAAAATTTTGCTAGGGTTATCTAGGGTTAGCTAGGGTTAGCTAGGGTTAGGGTTCTTGTAGAGAAGAAAGTTTTAGAGGTGAAATTCTCTTTTAGTAGTGATAGAGTTGTAAATGATACATTTTGATATGTGGGTTATTTTATTTAGGGCTAGATGACCAAGAACAGGACCAAGCCAACGCGACGGGAGGAAAACTGGCGAGTTAGGCGAGGGTTTGAATACTCAACCGCAGTAAAGGCCTCAACGGAAGGCTAGGGGTTAGGGGTGAGGACAAGGTGGGGTTTAGGTTTAGGGTTAGGGGTTAGGGTTTAGGGTTTAGGGTTAGGAAAAGGGAGGGGTTGAGAGGTTAGGGTTAGGGTTTGGATTTGATAAGGGGTTAGCCTTCACAGTTTCAGCCATGGTGCAGCTAAGTGGATGGCACGGTCCATCCCTGCCGGTCAGCTGGGTTAATTCCAACGGTCATTAAGCCCACGTGGTTGCATTGTATTGAGTTTGAGAATCCATCTTTTTTCCTCTCTTTTTCTCTCTGAAATGGTCCAATTAGGATTGTGTTTGAGCCCTGTGCATTTGAAGGCCTCCCAACCATGTAGCAAGAAATGTTGGACCAAAGGTGTTTGTGTTTGTTTTTTGTTTTTGATGTTGTATCGATGTTGAGTCATGCGTATCGATATTGTGTTGCCTGTTTCGCCAACATATTTAATTTGGCACTTGGTACACCAAATCAAGTAAATACAATTTTGTGTTTTAGGGGTAATGCCCCTTTGTGTGGGAAAACATTTTTTGTTATTAAAATCGCAAACCCAATTGGATCGCTGGAAAAATTCCCCAAAGTCGTGGGGTTTCTTGGTAAGTATCGGTTTTAATTTTGCATGAACTAAGTAGTCCTTTAAATTTTTATTCCTTCTGTGTGCAGAAATAACTTTATGGTCTTGTAGAAAACCCTTGCTTTGCATGATGCTCTCAAAATTGTTTTTAACCTTTCTATTGATTTTAACGCTCATTGAAGAGAAGGTCGTGACGCACGGTATGATGGTTTCAACTGTGATTGGTTTAACATCTTGAAATGTTTTGTAGCAATGTCGAAGAAATGGTCGTGAGTATCCCCGGTCTCGTAGGGCTGTGAAAAGCGTTTTGCTAGCGTGGAGAAAATCTGTTTGCTGAGTACAAATCCTATGAAAGCGAAGAAGTTGTGACTTGACTAATCCTTTAAATGTATGGCGTGGGTGGAAACTGTCCTTGTGTAATAAAGCGTGGGTGTCTGTGTCTTTGAAAAAAACTTTAATATCCAATTTGCCTGTATTGTGAAAAGTAGGTCCTTTGTATACGGTGGTATCCAAGAAGTTGATGCTTTGAGAGTCCAACTGAAATTTGAGTTTGATCGATGTGTAATGAGTGTTAAGAATCTGGGCGAATTCCTCAAACTCTTGTGTGTTGTGAGGCCATATCCCGTAGATGTCATCGATGTACCTAAAGTAATGAAGAGGTTTCTTGGGACATTTGGCCAAAGCCTCCTCTTCCCAAACAGCCATAAATATGTTTGCATAGGCGGGGGCAAACTTTTTGCCCATAGCAGTCCCTTTAATCTGAAGAAAAAATTCTGAGTTAAATTCAAAATCGTTGCGTGTTAAATTTATTTCCAGTAGCTGTAAAATTTCTTTCTCTGGACGTTTTTTATTTGGATGTTTATGGAAGAGTGACTTAACTGCTTGTAAACCTGCTTGTGTCTCAATGTTCGTATAGAGACTTTCGATGTCCATCGTGAAAAGGTAAGCTGTGGGAGGAATAACTGCTTGTTTAATTTTATCAATAAAATCATACGTGTCTTTGATGTAACTACTGTGTTTGTTGGAAACGGGTGTGAGAAAATAATCAAGAAATTCGGCCGTTTTATAAGATTCGCTATCGCAGTCAGACACTATCGGCCGCCCAGGTGGTATTGAAAAAGGTACACTCCATTTATCTGGTTCCTTATGAACTTTCGGAAGAAGGTAAAACCTCCTCGGTTGAATGATTGGATTTCCTTGTAAATATGTGTGTTGTTTGTGATTGATGAATTTTTTGTCCTTTAATGTGTCCAATATTTTTTTAATCATAGGAACTGTGTCCAAATAAATGGGTTTTTGTAGTTTTGTGTAATAATTTCTATTGTCCAGTTGGTTGTAAGCCTCCCATAGATATTGATCTCTGCCCATGATGACCACCGCGCTGCCCTTGTCGGCAGGTTTTAAAACTATATTTTTTTTGTGTTGATGAGTTGTTTTAAGGCATGAATTTCATTCGGAGTAAGATTATGTTTTGTTGTTTGGAACCTAGGAAGTCTCTGCAAGTCTGTGATATCTTGCTGAACTAGTTGTGGGACAATATCCGGCAATTGTTTATCATCTGGAAACCACTCTGATGGTGGTAGGAAAGGTAAAGGTTCTTCACTGTCCTCGCCTTCAAAAAATAAAGCTAATTTGACTCTTCTGTGATAATTTTGTAAGTCATGTTGTATTTGTCTTTTCTGATCTTTAAATAAATTAATTGTTGGTATGTATGTGAGACCTTTGTTGAGAAGGGAAAATTGTGCGTCTGTCAATTGGAAGTCTTTAGCTAAAACAATGACGTTCTTGTTCTGCCCCCCTCTAGTACAGAGGCTGATGGGGCTATCTAGTTTAAAAACTTAAGCCAATGTTTGAGCATATTTTGTGCCGTTTCTGGCGTCCAATGTATACCATCACCTGTGGTCCTGTAATCGCCATCAGGCAGCAGAGGAATTGTACGGTAATGGCGTGCGATGTAGTCATTAATTTCCAAAAGATTGCTCTGCTGTGAAGGTGGTATGAACCCTGAAAAATTAATCCTTGGGATCAAAATTCGAGCGTTGGGAAATCTGTCTTTGGCCGCTTTAAGAGCTTTCTGAATCTGTTTGACTGTGGTCTCCTTGACCTTAACATTCCGACTATTCATCCCAAAAGACAGGATGATGTTATCCGCTTGACAAGAAATTTTTGCTTTCTGCAGCAGTGATTCGGCGTGGAAGAAAGTCGCTCCTGGAAAACAGTCGATTTGCACGTCATCATTGTGGAACGTTCCAATTCTCCCTACATTGGAGTCACCGATGATGAGGGTTTTCTTTCGAATGTCTAGATTCCAATGTTTGAGTTTATTTGTTGTACTCATATGGAGTATGACTTTTTGAGAAGCCGTAGAGGCCGTCCGGCTTTGGGGTGTGTCTTGTTGTGAGGTGTTTGGTTCTTGTGTGTCCTGTTGAATGGTGTTATGTTGTTGTTGTGTCTGTAGTGTGTCGTCTTGTGTTGTGTGATGACTCTGATTGGTGTTTGTCTGCTGTGACGTGTTGTCCTTTCTGGTGGTGGGGGTGAGGGGAAAGACTGGGCTTAGATCTTTATTGTTGCTTCCTGTGATCCTAGACTGTAGGATAGGGCTGCCATTGAGATGGGGTGCTATTGCATCTTGTGCTGGAGTATCCTGAGGTGGAAGGGGAGCTGCTAGAGAAAATGATGGCGTGGCAGTGACAGAAGGAGATTCAATTTGGTCCTCATCAAGTGTGATTAGATTAGAAGCCTCGTCAGACTGTTCTATTGGTGTAGAAGTATTTCCTGCTGTAACATGGCTCCAATCAGTGCTAGTCTTTTCTGTTTGTGTTGCCACTGTTGTGTGTAGTCCAGGCTTTCCTTGAGGTCTCCGTGGAGGGTTATGTTCAGTGTTTGTATCAGGTGTTTCTGTGTTTGTAGCATGTGTTTCTGTTGTTGGTTGAGCAGATTCCAAATCTTCATCATGTGGGTCTGGTTCGTCTGAAAGAGCGGCAAAATAGGCAGTGACCATCGCTTTTGCCTTTGAGATGGTGTCCTCTTTCAGTTTGTTGCCACGATAGCGTTGAGCCCTCTGGACTGCAGACTGGAATTGCTCTTCCCATTCACAGGGCTGTTTAGTGCTTAATTTATTCAATTCGTTCTCCAGTATGTCGGAGTAGTGTTGTTTTAGAATGAGTAATGTTGTGTGCGCCCAATTCTTTGCATTGCCCTCGATGAGTTGAAATGTAGAGTCGTTGGGTGCTGCTGGTTTGATGATGTTGGTTAAGTAGTCCGCAATCCGTGTTATGGTACGTGGTTCGACCAAGGCCTCATCGGGAAAAATGTTGTTCAGATGATGCGCCATAGTGATGACCTTGTACATGCTGTCCACGTTCTCTGTAATTTCAGGATTGGTGTTAGGTTGTCTGGTTTGTTGTTCCCTGTCATTGTGTCTGGTTTGTTGTCCCCTGTTATTATATCTTGTGTTTGTGTGAAAGGCTGTTGGGTAAGTATGTGTTCTGTTATATTGTGTGTGTTGTCTGGGGCCTCTAGGGGGTTGCATGTTGGAGTTTCTGTTATAGTTGTAAGATGGTCTGTTGTAATTATTATAAGGTTTGTTGTGTCTTGTAAAGTCTTGATTCTGTGTTGTTCTTCTTGCAGGTAAAGAAGCTGCAACCTCCGCATATGTTCTATTGTCCTGTCTCTGTCTGTCATATCTGTAGTATTGAGAGTCGCTGGAAGGTTGAGGTTGTCGGCGTCTTTTGCCATAGCGGACTTCCGTCCACTCTCCGTCGTATTCTCTGGATGTCATGGTGTAAGGTGAGTATTTTTTGTCTTCTGTGAATAATTTTTATTGTATTTTTTTATAATTTTGTATCTTTTTTTTGGTCTTTTTTTGATTTTTTAGGTGTTGGTGAAGTTTTTGTCTTCTGTGAATTATTTTTTTGTATTTTTTTATAATTTTATATCTTTTTTTGGTCTTTTTTGAATTTTTAGGTGTTGGTAAAGTGTTAACTGAAATGTGCAAATAAAGAGATTTGAAAAAAAGGTGTGTTTTTATGACTGATTGAAAAAGTTGAAGAGAAATCCCAAATGGAAAAGGATTTGGAGGTAAGTTTTTCTTTTCAGTAGAAGTAACAAGCCTATTGCGACGCGTTTCGATTCTCAAAGGAATCTTCTTCAGGCAAGGCTTGTAGAGTGCACTGTCAGAAAAGAGTTGTTAACCCAGAGCTGTCTCAGTGAGAAATGGGGAGAGGCGGAGTGCTGCTCAGCTTTATAAGCTGCTGGCTCCGCCCCTGAAAATTTTGTTAGGGTTATCTAGGGTTAGCTAGGGTTAGCTAGGGTTAGGGTTCTTGTAGAGAAGAAAGTTTTAGAGGTGAAATTCTCTTTTAGTAGTGATAGAGTTGTAAATGATACATTTTGATATGTGGGTTATTTTATTTAGGGCTAGATGACCAAGAACAGGACCAAGCCAACGCGACGGGAGGAAAACTGGCGAGTTAGGCGAGGGTTTGAATACTCAACCGCAGTAAAGGCCTCAACGGAAGGCTAGGGGTTAGGGGTGAGGACAAGGTGGGGTTTAGGTTTAGGGTTAGGGGTTAGGGTTTAGGGTTTAGGGTTAGGAAAAGGGAGGGGTTGAGAGGTTAGGGTTAGGGTTTGGATTTGATAAGGGGTTAGCCTTCACAGTTTCAGCCATGGTGCAGCTAAGTGGATGGCACGGTCCATCCCTGCCGGTCAGCTGGGTTAATTCCAACGGTCATTAAGCCCACGTGGTTGCATTGTATTGAGTTTGAGAATCCATCTTTTTTCCTCTCTTTTTCTCTCTGAAATGGTCCAATTAGGATTGTGTTTGAGCCCTGTGCATTTGAAGGCCTCCCAACCATGTAGCAAGAAATGTTGGACCAAAGGTGTTTGTGTTTGTTTTTTGTTTTTGATGTTGTATCGATGTTGAGTCATGCGTATCGATATTGTGTTGCCTGTTTCGCCAACATATTTAATTTGGCACTTGGTACACCAAATCAAGTAAATACAATTTTGTGTTTTAGGGGTAATGCCCCTTTGTGTGGGAAAACATTTTTTGTTATTAAAATCGCAAACCCAATTGGATCGCTGGAAAAATTCCCCAAAGTCGTGGGGTTTCTTGGTAAGTATCGGTTTTAATTTTGCATGAACTAAGTAGTCCTTTAAATTTTTATTCCTTCTGTGTGCAGAAATAACTTTATGGTCTTGTAGAAAACCCTTGCTTTGCATGATGCTCTCAAAATTGTTTTTAACCTTTCTATTGATTTTAACGCTCATTGAAGAGAAGGTCGTGACGCACGGTATGATGGTTTCAACTGTGATTGGTTTAACATCTTGAAATGTTTTGTAGCAATGTCGAAGAAATGGTCGTGAGTATCCCCGGTCTCGTAGGGCTGTGAAAAGCGTTTTGCTAGCGTGGAGAAAATCTGTTTGCTGAGTACAAATCCTATGAAAGCGAAGAAGTTGTGACTTGACTAATCCTTTAAATGTATGGCGTGGGTGGAAACTGTCCTTGTGTAATAAAGCGTGGGTGTCTGTGTCTTTGAAAAAAACTTTAATATCCAATTTGCCTGTATTGTGAAAAGTAGGTCCTTTGTATACGGTGGTATCCAAGAAGTTGATGCTTTGAGAGTCCAACTGAAATTTGAGTTTGATCGATGTGTAATGAGTGTTAAGAATCTGGGCGAATTCCTCAAACTCTTGTGTGTTGTGAGGCCATATCCCGTAGATGTCATCGATGTACCTAAAGTAATGAAGAGGTTTCTTGGGACATTTGGCCAAAGCCTCCTCTTCCCAAACAGCCATAAATATGTTTGCATAGGCGGGGGCAAACTTTTTGCCCATAGCAGTCCCTTTAATCTGAAGAAAAAATTCTGAGTTAAATTCAAAATCGTTGCGTGTTAAATTTATTTCCAGTAGCTGTAAAATTTCTTTCTCTGGACGTTTTTTATTTGGATGTTTATGGAAGAGTGACTTAACTGCTTGTAAACCTGCTTGTGTCTCAATGTTCGTATAGAGACTTTCGATGTCCATCGTGAAAAGGTAAGCTGTGGGAGGAATAACTGCTTGTTTAATTTTATCAATAAAATCATACGTGTCTTTGATGTAACTACTGTGTTTGTTGGAAACGGGTGTGAGAAAATAATCAAGAAATTCGGCCGTTTTATAAGATTCGCTATCGCAGTCAGACACTATCGGCCGCCCAGGTGGTATTGAAAAAGGTACACTCCATTTATCTGGTTCCTTATGAACTTTCGGAAGAAGGTAAAACCTCCTCGGTTGAATGATTGGATTTCCTTGTAAATATGTGTGTTGTTTGTGATTGATGAATTTTTTGTCCTTTAATGTGTCCAATATTTTTTTAATCATAGGAACTGTGTCCAAATAAATGGGTTTTTGTAGTTTTGTGTAATAATTTCTATTGTCCAGTTGGTTGTAAGCCTCCCATAGATATTGATCTCTGCCCATGATGACCACCGCGCTGCCCTTGTCGGCAGGTTTTAAAACTATATTTTTTTTGTGTTGATGAGTTGTTTTAAGGCATGAATTTCATTCGGAGTAAGATTATGTTTTGTTGTTTGGAACCTAGGAAGTCTCTGCAAGTCTGTGATATCTTGCTGAACTAGTTGTGGGACAATATCCGGCAATTGTTTATCATCTGGAAACCACTCTGATGGTGGTAGGAAAGGTAAAGGTTCTTCACTGTCCTCGCCTTCAAAAAATAAAGCTAATTTGACTCTTCTGTGATAATTTTGTAAGTCATGTTGTATTTGTCTTTTCTGATCTTTAAATAAATTAATTGTTGGTATGTATGTGAGACCTTTGTTGAGAAGGGAAAATTGTGCGTCTGTCAATTGGAAGTCTTTAGCTAAAACAATGACGTTCTTGTTCTGCCCCCCTCTAGTACAGAGGCTGATGGGGCTATCTAGTTTAAAAACTTAAGCCAATGTTTGAGCATATTTTGTGCCGTTTCTGGCGTCCAATGTATACCATCACCTGTGGTCCTGTAATCGCCATCAGGCAGCAGAGGAATTGTACGGTAATGGCGTGCGATGTAGTCATTAATTTCCAAAAGATTGCTCTGCTGTGAAGGTGGTATGAACCCTGAAAAATTAATCCTTGGGATCAAAATTCGAGCGTTGGGAAATCTGTCTTTGGCCGCTTTAAGAGCTTTCTGAATCTGTTTGACTGTGGTCTCCTTGACCTTAACATTCCGACTATTCATCCCAAAAGACAGGATGATGTTATCCGCTTGACAAGAAATTTTTGCTTTCTGCAGCAGTGATTCGGCGTGGAAGAAAGTCGCTCCTGGAAAACAGTCGATTTGCACGTCATCATTGTGGAACGTTCCAATTCTCCCTACATTGGAGTCACCGATGATGAGGGTTTTCTTTCGAATGTCTAGATTCCAATGTTTGAGTTTATTTGTTGTACTCATATGGAGTATGACTTTTTGAGAAGCCGTAGAGGCCGTCCGGCTTTGGGGTGTGTCTTGTTGTGAGGTGTTTGGTTCTTGTGTGTCCTGTTGAATGGTGTTATGTTGTTGTTGTGTCTGTAGTGTGTCGTCTTGTGTTGTGTGATGACTCTGATTGGTGTTTGTCTGCTGTGACGTGTTGTCCTTTCTGGTGGTGGGGGTGAGGGGAAAGACTGGGCTTAGATCTTTATTGTTGCTTCCTGTGATCCTAGACTGTAGGATAGGGCTGCCATTGAGATGGGGTGCTATTGCATCTTGTGCTGGAGTATCCTGAGGTGGAAGGGGAGCTGCTAGAGAAAATGATGGCGTGGCAGTGACAGAAGGAGATTCAATTTGGTCCTCATCAAGTGTGATTAGATTAGAAGCCTCGTCAGACTGTTCTATTGGTGTAGAAGTATTTCCTGCTGTAACATGGCTCCAATCAGTGCTAGTCTTTTCTGTTTGTGTTGCCACTGTTGTGTGTAGTCCAGGCTTTCCTTGAGGTCTCCGTGGAGGGTTATGTTCAGTGTTTGTATCAGGTGTTTCTGTGTTTGTAGCATGTGTTTCTGTTGTTGGTTGAGCAGATTCCAAATCTTCATCATGTGGGTCTGGTTCGTCTGAAAGAGCGGCAAAATAGGCAGTGACCATCGCTTTTGCCTTTGAGATGGTGTCCTCTTTCAGTTTGTTGCCACGATAGCGTTGAGCCCTCTGGACTGCAGACTGGAATTGCTCTTCCCATTCACAGGGCTGTTTAGTGCTTAATTTATTCAATTCGTTCTCCAGTATGTCGGAGTAGTGTTGTTTTAGAATGAGTAATGTTGTGTGCGCCCAATTCTTTGCATTGCCCTCGATGAGTTGAAATGTAGAGTCGTTGGGTGCTGCTGGTTTGATGATGTTGGTTAAGTAGTCCGCAATCCGTGTTATGGTACGTGGTTCGACCAAGGCCTCATCGGGAAAAATGTTGTTCAGATGATGCGCCATAGTGATGACCTTGTACATGCTGTCCACGTTCTCTGTAATTTCAGGATTGGTGTTAGGTTGTCTGGTTTGTTGTTCCCTGTCATTGTGTCTGGTTTGTTGTCCCCTGTTATTATATCTTGTGTTTGTGTGAAAGGCTGTTGGGTAAGTATGTGTTCTGTTATATTGTGTGTGTTGTCTGGGGCCTCTAGGGGGTTGCATGTTGGAGTTTCTGTTATAGTTGTAAGATGGTCTGTTGTAATTATTATAAGGTTTGTTGTGTCTTGTAAAGTCTTGATTCTGTGTTGTTCTTCTTGCAGGTAAAGAAGCTGCAACCTCCGCATATGTTCTATTGTCCTGTCTCTGTCTGTCATATCTGTAGTATTGAGAGTCGCTGGAAGGTTGAGGTTGTCGGCGTCTTTTGCCATAGCGGACTTCCGTCCACTCTCCGTCGTATTCTCTGGATGTCATGGTGTAAGGTGAGTATTTTTTGTCTTCTGTGAATAATTTTTATTGTATTTTTTTATAATTTTGTATCTTTTTTTTGGTCTTTTTTTGATTTTTTAGGTGTTGGTGAAGTTTTTGTCTTCTGTGAATTATTTTTTTGTATTTTTTTATAATTTTATATCTTTTTTTGGTCTTTTTTGAATTTTTAGGTGTTGGTAAAGTGTTAACTGAAATGTGCAAATAAAGAGATTTGAAAAAAAGGTGTGTTTTTATGACTGATTGAAAAAGTTGAAGAGAAATCCCAAATGGAAAAGGATTTGGAGGTAAGTTTTTCTTTTCAGTAGAAGTAACAAGCCTATTGCGACGCGTTTCGATTCTCAAAGGAATCTTCTTCAGGCAAGGCTTGTAGAGTGCACTGTCAGAAAAGAGTTGTTAACCCAGAGCTGTCTCAGTGAGAAATGGGGAGAGGCGGAGTGCTGCTCAGCTTTATAAGCTGCTGGCTCCGCCCCCTGAAAATTTTGTTAGGGTTAGCTAGGGTTAGCTAGGGTTAGCTAGGGTTAGGGTTCTTGTAGAGAAGAAAGTTTTAGAGGTGAAATTCTCTTTTAGTAGTGATAGAGTTGTAAATGATACATTTTGATATGTGGGTTATTTTATTTAGGGCTAGATGACCAAGAACAGGACCAAGCCAACGCGACGGGAGGAAAACTGGCGAGTTAGGCGAGGGTTTGAATACTCAACCGCAGTAAAGGCCTCAACGGAAGGCTAGGGGTTAGGGGTGAGGACAAGGTGGGGTTTAGGTTTAGGGTTAGGGGTTAGGGTTTAGGGTTTAGGGTTAGGAAAAGGGAGGGGTTGAGAGGTTAGGGTTAGGGTTTGGATTTGATAAGGGGTTAGCCTTCACAGTTTCAGCCATGGTGCAGCTAAGTGGATGGCACGGTCCATCCCTGCCGGTCAGCTGGGTTAATTCCAACGGTCATTAAGCCCACGTGGTTGCATTGTATTGAGTTTGAGAATCCATCTTTTTTCCTCTCTTTTTCTCTCTGAAATGGTCCAATTAGGATTGTGTTTGAGCCCTGTGCATTTGAAGGCCTCCCAACCATGTAGCAAGAAATGTTGGACCAAAGGTGTTTGTGTTTGTTTTTTGTTTTTGATGTTGTATCGATGTTGAGTCATGCGTATCGATATTGTGTTGCCTGTTTCGCCAACATATTTAATTTGGCACTTGGTACACCAAATCAAGTAAATACAATTTTGTGTTTTAGGGGTAATGCCCCTTTGTGTGGGAAAACATTTTTTGTTATTAAAATCGCAAACCCAATTGGATCGCTGGAAAAATTCCCCAAAGTCGTGGGGTTTCTTGGTAAGTATCGGTTTTAATTTTGCATGAACTAAGTAGTCCTTTAAATTTTTATTCCTTCTGTGTGCAGAAATAACTTTATGGTCTTGTAGAAAACCCTTGCTTTGCATGATGCTCTCAAAATTGTTTTTAACCTTTCTATTGATTTTAACGCTCATTGAAGAGAAGGTCGTGACGCACGGTATGATGGTTTCAACTGTGATTGGTTTAACATCTTGAAATGTTTTGTAGCAATGTCGAAGAAATGGTCGTGAGTATCCCCGGTCTCGTAGGGCTGTGAAAAGCGTTTTGCTAGCGTGGAGAAAATCTGTTTGCTGAGTACAAATCCTATGAAAGCGAAGAAGTTGTGACTTGACTAATCCTTTAAATGTATGGCGTGGGTGGAAACTGTCCTTGTGTAATAAAGCGTGGGTGTCTGTGTCTTTGAAAAAAACTTTAATATCCAATTTGCCTGTATTGTGAAAAGTAGGTCCTTTGTATACGGTGGTATCCAAGAAGTTGATGCTTTGAGAGTCCAACTGAAATTTGAGTTTGATCGATGTGTAATGAGTGTTAAGAATCTGGGCGAATTCCTCAAACTCTTGTGTGTTGTGAGGCCATATCCCGTAGATGTCATCGATGTACCTAAAGTAATGAAGAGGTTTCTTGGGACATTTGGCCAAAGCCTCCTCTTCCCAAACAGCCATAAATATGTTTGCATAGGCGGGGGCAAACTTTTTGCCCATAGCAGTCCCTTTAATCTGAAGAAAAAATTCTGAGTTAAATTCAAAATCGTTGCGTGTTAAATTTATTTCCAGTAGCTGTAAAATTTCTTTCTCTGGACGTTTTTTATTTGGATGTTTATGGAAGAGTGACTTAACTGCTTGTAAACCTGCTTGTGTCTCAATGTTCGTATAGAGACTTTCGATGTCCATCGTGAAAAGGTAAGCTGTGGGAGGAATAACTGCTTGTTTAATTTTATCAATAAAATCATACGTGTCTTTGATGTAACTACTGTGTTTGTTGGAAACGGGTGTGAGAAAATAATCAAGAAATTCGGCCGTTTTATAAGATTCGCTATCGCAGTCAGACACTATCGGCCGCCCAGGTGGTATTGAAAAAGGTACACTCCATTTATCTGGTTCCTTATGAACTTTCGGAAGAAGGTAAAACCTCCTCGGTTGAATGATTGGATTTCCTTGTAAATATGTGTGTTGTTTGTGATTGATGAATTTTTTGTCCTTTAATGTGTCCAATATTTTTTTAATCATAGGAACTGTGTCCAAATAAATGGGTTTTTGTAGTTTTGTGTAATAATTTCTATTGTCCAGTTGGTTGTAAGCCTCCCATAGATATTGATCTCTGCCCATGATGACCACCGCGCTGCCCTTGTCGGCAGGTTTTAAAACTATATTTTTTTTGTGTTGATGAGTTGTTTTAAGGCATGAATTTCATTCGGAGTAAGATTATGTTTTGTTGTTTGGAACCTAGGAAGTCTCTGCAAGTCTGTGATATCTTGCTGAACTAGTTGTGGGACAATATCCGGCAATTGTTTATCATCTGGAAACCACTCTGATGGTGGTAGGAAAGGTAAAGGTTCTTCACTGTCCTCGCCTTCAAAAAATAAAGCTAATTTGACTCTTCTGTGATAATTTTGTAAGTCATGTTGTATTTGTCTTTTCTGATCTTTAAATAAATTAATTGTTGGTATGTATGTGAGACCTTTGTTGAGAAGGGAAAATTGTGCGTCTGTCAATTGGAAGTCTTTAGCTAAAACAATGACGTTCTTGTTCTGCCCCCCTCTAGTACAGAGGCTGATGGGGCTATCTAGTTTAAAAACTTAAGCCAATGTTTGAGCATATTTTGTGCCGTTTCTGGCGTCCAATGTATACCATCACCTGTGGTCCTGTAATCGCCATCAGGCAGCAGAGGAATTGTACGGTAATGGCGTGCGATGTAGTCATTAATTTCCAAAAGATTGCTCTGCTGTGAAGGTGGTATGAACCCTGAAAAATTAATCCTTGGGATCAAAATTCGAGCGTTGGGAAATCTGTCTTTGGCCGCTTTAAGAGCTTTCTGAATCTGTTTGACTGTGGTCTCCTTGACCTTAACATTCCGACTATTCATCCCAAAAGACAGGATGATGTTATCCGCTTGACAAGAAATTTTTGCTTTCTGCAGCAGTGATTCGGCGTGGAAGAAAGTCGCTCCTGGAAAACAGTCGATTTGCACGTCATCATTGTGGAACGTTCCAATTCTCCCTACATTGGAGTCACCGATGATGAGGGTTTTCTTTCGAATGTCTAGATTCCAATGTTTGAGTTTATTTGTTGTACTCATATGGAGTATGACTTTTTGAGAAGCCGTAGAGGCCGTCCGGCTTTGGGGTGTGTCTTGTTGTGAGGTGTTTGGTTCTTGTGTGTCCTGTTGAATGGTGTTATGTTGTTGTTGTGTCTGTAGTGTGTCGTCTTGTGTTGTGTGATGACTCTGATTGGTGTTTGTCTGCTGTGACGTGTTGTCCTTTCTGGTGGTGGGGGTGAGGGGAAAGACTGGGCTTAGATCTTTATTGTTGCTTCCTGTGATCCTAGACTGTAGGATAGGGCTGCCATTGAGATGGGGTGCTATTGCATCTTGTGCTGGAGTATCCTGAGGTGGAAGGGGAGCTGCTAGAGAAAATGATGGCGTGGCAGTGACAGAAGGAGATTCAATTTGGTCCTCATCAAGTGTGATTAGATTAGAAGCCTCGTCAGACTGTTCTATTGGTGTAGAAGTATTTCCTGCTGTAACATGGCTCCAATCAGTGCTAGTCTTTTCTGTTTGTGTTGCCACTGTTGTGTGTAGTCCAGGCTTTCCTTGAGGTCTCCGTGGAGGGTTATGTTCAGTGTTTGTATCAGGTGTTTCTGTGTTTGTAGCATGTGTTTCTGTTGTTGGTTGAGCAGATTCCAAATCTTCATCATGTGGGTCTGGTTCGTCTGAAAGAGCGGCAAAATAGGCAGTGACCATCGCTTTTGCCTTTGAGATGGTGTCCTCTTTCAGTTTGTTGCCACGATAGCGTTGAGCCCTCTGGACTGCAGACTGGAATTGCTCTTCCCATTCACAGGGCTGTTTAGTGCTTAATTTATTCAATTCGTTCTCCAGTATGTCGGAGTAGTGTTGTTTTAGAATGAGTAATGTTGTGTGCGCCCAATTCTTTGCATTGCCCTCGATGAGTTGAAATGTAGAGTCGTTGGGTGCTGCTGGTTTGATGATGTTGGTTAAGTAGTCCGCAATCCGTGTTATGGTACGTGGTTCGACCAAGGCCTCATCGGGAAAAATGTTGTTCAGATGATGCGCCATAGTGATGACCTTGTACATGCTGTCCACGTTCTCTGTAATTTCAGGATTGGTGTTAGGTTGTCTGGTTTGTTGTTCCCTGTCATTGTGTCTGGTTTGTTGTCCCCTGTTATTATATCTTGTGTTTGTGTGAAAGGCTGTTGGGTAAGTATGTGTTCTGTTATATTGTGTGTGTTGTCTGGGGCCTCTAGGGGGTTGCATGTTGGAGTTTCTGTTATAGTTGTAAGATGGTCTGTTGTAATTATTATAAGGTTTGTTGTGTCTTGTAAAGTCTTGATTCTGTGTTGTTCTTCTTGCAGGTAAAGAAGCTGCAACCTCCGCATATGTTCTATTGTCCTGTCTCTGTCTGTCATATCTGTAGTATTGAGAGTCGCTGGAAGGTTGAGGTTGTCGGCGTCTTTTGCCATAGCGGACTTCCGTCCACTCTCCGTCGTATTCTCTGGATGTCATGGTGTAAGGTGAGTATTTTTTGTCTTCTGTGAATTATTTTTTTGTATTTTTTTATAATTTTGTATCTTTTTTTGGTCTTTTTTTGATTTTTTAGGTGTTGGTGAAGTTTTTGTCTTCTGTGAATAATGTTTTTGTATTTTTTTATAATTTTATATCTTTTTTTGGTCTTTTTTTGAATTTTTAGGTGTTGGTAAAGTGTTAACTGAAATGTGCAAATAAAGAGATTTGAAAAAAAGGTGTGTTTTTATGACTGATTGAAAAAGTTGAAGAGAAATCCCAAATGGAAAAGGATTTGGAGGTAAGTTTTTCTTTTCAGTAGAAGTAACAAGCCTATTGCGACGCGTTTCGATTCTCAAAGGAATCTTCTTCAGGCAAGGCTTGTAGAGTGCACTGTCAGAAAAGAGTTGTTAACCCAGAGCTGTCTCAGTGAGAAATGGGGAGAGGCGGAGTGCTGCTCAGCTTTATAAGCTGCTGGCTCCTGCCCCT
>JAODXP020001258.1:12500-21166 GCA_027497455.2 Sardinella longiceps | reverse complement strand
CCGCGCTGTGATTGGTTATCCGCTGCCAGAGGAAGGATACAACGGGTTTCTATCAGTGGCCTCTGAGACGTATCCTCTGTGCAAATTCAAATTTGTTACCGCTAGGGGTACGTCTAGAGTCTAGGCTAATGATCACCACTGAAAGGCTGAAAAGGTGAAGTTTCGTTATGATATTCAAACATATCAGCACATAAGATGGCCTTAAACAGCGCTGCAGCAGCTTCCCTTCTCGTTCTCAAAAGAAAAGCTTGCTCTACGTCTTTAAAACATTTAGATATCAGAGGTGTCTATTTTGAGACTGTGTGAGAACAGAGTGACCCTGCCCACCACTAGGATGTGTGGTTTAACTGCAGTTGTCAACAGAAACATTGACCACACAAACACACACACACACACACACACACACACACACACACACACACACACACACACACACACACACACGAGATGGCAAGTCCACTTGAACTACAGACACTCATATTCTGTTCAGCTTCTCAATACTGCATATGCAATATTGTTGCAATAAATATTTTTTAATTTGATGCATCCATATAAACAGTTCAACCAGTATAATTCTGAAAATACAAAAAGAAAATCTGTATTTGTAAAAGTGTATTAGGTTAGAGATAATATAGAACAGGGTACTAGTTGATTAATGATCATTATGGTTTGATCTAGCAGTGAGACACTAATGAGAACAGTAGAAACATAAATAGACAGTGGCTGGGTGGGTGAGCATCCTGTAGTAGGCCTAGTGCTTCTCAGTGACGTCTCTCTCTCTCTCTCTCTCTCTCTCTCTCTCTCTCTCTCTCTCTCTCTCTCCCTCTCTCTCTCAGTCTGTCTCTCTCTGTGTGTGTGTGTGTGTGTGTGTGTGTGTGTGTGTGTGTGTGTGGTGGTCATATTAGTTCACACCATCTTGTGTGAGTGTCAGAGCAGAGACACAGCAGCTCAGAGATCAGAGGAAATGGCAAAGCTGCACAACCCAACAGTGGGACTACTGCTGACTGGGCTGCTGCTACTACAAGGTGAGACCAGTGTTTGAGCTTTGATCTTAAGCCTTTGTTTTAACACATACAGCTCACCAAGTGGTTAGCGGTGTCCGTTGATGTTCCAAAACAATTATCATAGCGAAATACAGTTCCTATCCAGCTTTATTTGTCTTTTTGTTATGCTAGTTGGTATTACTACGCCGAAAAATAGTTCCAATCCAGAAAAGGGGCTAAAAAGTGGGGCTAAAAAGTGGACTTCCCCTTTAAGCATAAGTTCATATTTGTTTTTAAAAAACTGGGTTGTGGAAAGGTGTTTAGTTCCATGTTAGGTTCCAGCTTGGTGTATGAACACCTCATAGGCATTTTATAACTGACTAGCCATTGTATAGTAGGCAGTCGTAGTATTTTTTTGGAAAGAGGTCTATTTTATCAAATTGTTGAAGCAATTTGTATTTCTATGTTTGGCATGTTTACAGTTCACCTTTTTCACCTGGCTGCCATTCCGAACGAAAACGAGGCTCGGGTGGTAAACTAAACAGAACGTCAATAATTTATCACAGATGCTGGACAGAAAACATACTGCTGGTCCCTCTCTTTACTGTTGGTCAGGTGGAAAGTTGGGCAGATGAGGGGCATCCCATTCCGAGAAGATACTGCTGGGGAAGTTTTACCACCCAAGCCTCGTTCTAGTGCCTCATAGTGACGTAACTCACTCATTTCAGAAGGGATTTTAGTTATTTATTTTTTCTAGTGAATGAAATATGTCCTACAGCAATATAGACTGAAATGTGCTGGATCTCTCCTTTAACTAAACTCATTAAACAGCTAAATATATATTTTTGTTCTACTCCTTAATTCTTCTTTCTCAGGTGTCCAAGGACAGGAATATGTTGCTGTGTTCTCCAGTGCAGGAGGGGCTGCTACTCTACCATGTCATGTGCATCCAGGTTACAGCCAATGTTCATTCACTCAGTGGCTCTACAACAGGGATGGAAAGACTACTATAATAGTCAGAGATGGGCAGATTGTCTCAGAGTCTCCACCCAGAGCTGAGAGACTGAGTCTGCTCTCTGACTGTTCTCTCCGCATTACTGATGTCACCACTGAGGATGTTGAACTCTACTACTGTAGACATTATGACTCAAATGGTGGATCTCAATATGGAGCTGATGCTGGAGTCCTTCTCTCTGTTCTCAGCAGTAAGTGTGATTAAACAGATACTCTCAACATTGAAATAGTAGTAACATGTCCAACACACACACACACACACACACACACACACACACACACACACACACACACACACACACACACACACACACACACACACACACACACACACACACACACACACACACACACACACACACACACGCAGCAGTCAGTGTGAAACAGACACACTTACAACACTGGAACAGCTGTAGCATCTCATGTCTAATCCAGCTGCATGTTGTACTTTTATTTCTTTTTCTCTTCACCTGATGTTTAGCTTCAGGTGTGACTGAGAGTGAGACAGGCAGAGATGAGACTCTCTACTGCTACCTGCACTTCCATGGAGGTTTGGGGAGTGACAGAGATATTCATCTGATGTGGGTGGATGATGGAAGGACTGAGCTGAACACCACTGACTGCCAGAGATTCAGCAGATCATCTCCCTGTTCCATCCCACTGAGAGTGGAGCTCAGAGATCCAAACCCCACTCACACTCAGAGGACATGGAGATGCCAGCTGACTGCAGAGGGGCAGGTGCAGACTTCTGTCTCCCACACCATCACAGTGACAGGTCAGTTAGTGATGATCAGCTTCTCCTATTTTTTTTAAAGCTATTTTCAGGGCTGTTTGCCTTTATTTCGATAGGACAATAGAGAGAGTGACAGGAAATTAGTCGGAGAGAGATGGGAAAAGATTGTGAAATGAGGTATGTGGTATGACATACTAGCCCACACTGACTAAAGTAGACTTCACTCTTATTACTCTTCCAGTGAAACCAACTAGAGCGGCAGTGGTGACACCTGCACCAGCTATACCAGCACCACCAGCACCAGAAACAGCAACATCAAAACCAGCTACTCCACCACAACCTCCATCAACACCACCCAAAAGCAGTCCAACTCCAGCCTCTGCATTTGACCCGGGTAAGTCAGTCCTTATCTCCTTCCTATCTTAACCATGCAGTAATGATGCTGTAACAACAGTGACCTGCCCCATCACAGCCATCACTAGCCTACATTTCCTTCACTCCACCAAACTACGTGTGTGTGTGTGTGTGTGTGTGTGTGTGTGTGTGTGTGTGTGTGTGTGTGTGTGTGTGTGTGTGTGTGTGTGTGTGTGTGTGTGTGTGTGTGTGTTTTGCATGTTACTAAGTTGCATGTTACTACCCACAGTCCTCAATGCTGCTCTTAGCTGTGGTCTATTCGCTCTAGTGGCTGTTTGTGGAGCAGCACTTCTGGTGCACAAGAAGAGGACAGGAGCATGTGAGTGGCTTAGACACATTACACACAGACTGCTAAGTATGTATGTACATGTACATGTATTTAAAGTGATTAAGGGCTAAATTAAATAACTTGTATTTGGTTTACACCCCAAGTCTTGCACATTTTCATGTCATTTTGTTTACCTGGATGCACAGTACTGTATTTATCAAAGGTGTCATGTCATGAACACATCTGTGCCCTCCTAGAAATAGACACTATTGTCATTTTTGTTGAGTAGTTGAGAAGTTGATTACCTTATATTAACATCAGAGAACAATACATATCTACTGTATTCATCTATTCTGTATGCATGAGAGGCTGTGAGTTATGTTGGTTTTATAATGGTCATGGAGAGTTATTAGGCATGATGCTAGGACTGACATGGTAGACACAATATAAAGAACCATTGTTATTTCCTCCACCCATGGTTGCCAAATGACACACAAACTCAGTGACAAGGCATATACAACATGCCTCCTGTGGTAGGCCTACATCTGGCAATGTACAACATTGAATGAGATTTCGTAATAAAGAATCAGAACTAGCTGTTTTATAAATTTGTCTTGTTTACCTGTGTCATATCTTTATGTACATGTACCCTTATGGGAAGGTGGATCAATAGATGGAGGACAAGCCCAGATAAGCACAGTGAGTGAAATAAGTATCTGCCCTCTGTTCACATTTAGCCCAACCCAGACACCATTAACACTAAACTATAGCAGCAGCTAATTAGCTAACAACTAATTACTGTGGATTAGGTTACTGTACTACACTAGCTGCTTGTGTGATTTATTTATTTATCTCATGTAGGAAGAAAGTGTAAAACTGTCTAATTAATTCTTGCTGTGTGTTTCTGTACAGAATGTAACATATGCTGAGATTGCTCATCGCCCTCAAGCGCGATCTTCTCCCCATAATGTGAGTGTGCTGTTATGTAGGCTGAGTGAGTTGCTGTGATATATTATGATATATTGCTATATTGACATGATAACGTGATAACCATGTAATAAACACCCACAGGCTTCAGACAGCGTGACATACTCCACCATCAACATCTCCAATAAGGCCTAATTCTTTTTTTTTTTCTTATCATGGGGCTTTATGGTCATTATAGTTGTTGTCACTCTGCTGATATTTCTAGATCTTTTTAGCGTGTTTTCATCTGCAAACCCACCACAACACTGTTGAGATCATGTCTAGGCTACTTCTGCTTCACTTCTGTGGTAGTGTTAATCTATAAACTCACCACAAGCATCTTTGATATGACGTGCTTTGCTGCTGCTGTAGCTTTAGAAAGCCCCATCTCTAAATAGAGCTGGTCTCGCTGGTCACTTGGTCTGATAAAATCTGCATGCAACTCTGTCCACTGACGTTGTAACTGTCCTACATGACACATCACACACCACACTTAAGCACGCACGCACACACACACACACACACACACACACACACACACATAGACAGGTCTGGCTGTCATATATATTTACAGTATGCTTTAAGTTATGGGTGCTGAATGTGTCATTGTCCAATTTTGCCAATGTCAGTATTAAATGTCATATGCAAGTGTCTTTCCTTTTGTGTTGTGTAATTATTGGGTAGATGGGTATTGGGTATGGCTGAGCCTAGACTAAAGCCAATAATATGAGCCAATTACATTGGAGAGATGATTAGGGGTTAGATTTAATGAGCCAGGTTGGGACTTTAGCCAGGACACGGGGGAACCCCCTACTCTTTGTGACAAGTGTCAATTTTTCCAAGTAAGTGATGAACCACCAGAGGCCGGTGGTTATGATGTTTTTTACCACAGGTGTTGTTAGGCACGATACATAGCAAAGTGCCGGTAGACAATGTGGTAAAACCAGGATAAGCACCAGACTCAAGTGGTTTATTGCATTTCTAAAACTGTTACCACGTTAACCAGGCATGGTTTCATTAAAGGAAAACGTAATAACAAGAAATGTAGTGAATTATTCATAGATACCAATTCCTCTGCCAGAAATATATTATCTAGAGGCCTCTTACTGACGAATAGTTACCAAGTAGCGCAAAAGCGCATCTAGTGTATACTTTCCTATGGTGCAGCAGTATCAAACAACATGCAGTCAGCTGTGGTAAATCATGAATTTACAACGGCATCAAATTTTATTCAACCAATCACAATCAAGAACCGAAACTAATAGTAATAGAAGTCAAAATTGACAGCTGTTTGCAAAGGGTCCTTTCTGCTAAGGGTCCAGCTTTGCCAACAACACAACCAGCCCTCCTCACCCGTCAGCCCAGCCACCCAGCAGGCCCACTTCTCTCTAGGCCTACTGCATCCCCAACACACCACAGAAGACAAGGCATGGTCCTGACACAACAGGGCCCACTTTTTCATTCTCATTCCTCACAGTTTTATTATTCAGAATGACTGCTAATGGGCCTTCTTATTGTTACTGTTGGGTTACAGCAGTCTAGTCGACCTACAAGTTTTCTTACCCATTTGGGTAGATATAGGCCTACAATTTAAAACTAGTGCCGTCAAATGATTACAAAAATAATCAGAATACAAAAATGATACCATGATTAATCATGATTAATCACTTTTAATCGCAACCTATTTCCTCTTATATACTCAATAATACCTTATTGCTGTATAGTGTACTATTTAGTATGACAGTGTGCATTAGTTAGCCTACCGTAAGTGATAAATACTGTTTGATCCAGCAGTGAGGAACTACTGAGAACAGCTGCTTTACATAAATAGACAGTGGTTGGGTGGGTGAGCATCCTGTAGTAGTGCTATGATCTCTCTCTCTCTCTCTCTCTCTCTCTCTCTCTCTCTCTCTCTCTCTCTCTCTCTCTCTCTCTCTCTCTCTGTGGTCAGATTAGTTCACATCCCCCCTTGTGTGAGTGTCAGAGCAGAGACACAGCAGCTCAGAGATCAGAGGAAATGGCAAAGCTGCACAACCCAACAGTGGGACTACTGCTGACTGGGCTGCTGCTACTGCAAGGTGAGACCAGGGGTTCATGTTTGACTGATAGCTTGTGTGTGTGTGTGTGTGTGTCGTTGTGAATTAAATAGGTCTTGTGCTGGATCTCTCCTTTAACTAAACATTAAACAGCAAAACATTTTGTGTTCTACTCCTTATTCTTCTTTCTTAGGTCTCCAAGGGCAAAATGCTGTTCCTGTGTTCTCCAGTGCAGGAGGGGCTGCCACTCTACCATGTCGTGTGTATCCAGGTTACAGCCAGTGTTCATTCACTCAGTGGCTCTACAGCAGGCATAGAGAGACTGCTGGCGATATAGTCAGAGATGGGCAGATTGTCTCAGAGTCTCCACCCAGAGCTGAGAGACTGAGTCTGCTCCCTGACTGTTCTCTCCACATTACTGATGTCACCACTGAGGATGTTGGACACTACACCTGTAGACATTATGACTCAAATAGATCTCAACATGGAGCTGATGCTCAAGTCCTTCTCTCTGTTCTCAGCAGTAAGTCTGATTACACAGATACTCTCAATAATGAATTAGTAGTAACATCACATGTCTAATACACACACACACACACACACACAAACACACACACACACACACACACACACACATACACACACACACGTTAGTCTGTGTGAATCTAGTGTCAATCAATCTATTTATCTAGAAATATCTATCTGTCAAACACACACACACACACAGTTGTTTTCAGTAAGTGTGACTAAACTGACACTCGTAACATTTGTAACATCACATGTCTAATCCAGCTGCATGTTGTACTTGTATCTCTTTTTCTCTTCTCCTGATGTTTAGCTTCAGGTGTGACTGAGAGTGAGACAGGCAGAGATGAGACCCTCTACTGCCACCTGCACTTCTATAGAGACTTGAGGTGGGGAGTTTATAACAGAGACATTAATCTGATGTGGGTGGATGATGGAGGAACTGAGCTGCAGACCACTGACTGCCAGAGATCCAGCAGATCATCTCCCTGTTCCATCCCACTGAGAGTGGAGCTCAAAGATCCAAACCCCACTCACACTCAGAGGACATGGAGATGCCAGCTGACTGCAGAGGGGCAGGTGCAGACTTCTGTCTCCCACACCGTCAGAGTGGCAGGTCAGTGATCATGGGCTTCTCCTATGACAGACACATGCTGTGTGTGCTATGGGATTGATCAGAACCTTTAACTACAGTATTATGTAGACTTCACTCTTTTTACTTTTCCAGTGAAACCAAATAGAGCTCCAGTGGTGACAAGACGACCTGAACCCCCACAACCACCACCTGCTCCATCAACTCCACCACAACCAGAAACACCAACATCACAACCAGCTACTCCACCACAACATCCATCAACACCACCCAAAAGCAGTCCATCTCCAACGCCAGGTTCTGCATTAGATCCAGGTAAGTTCTATAGTCCTCATCCCCATCTTAACCATGCAGTTTGCAGTAACACCAGCAGAACCATCAGCACCATGACCTTCACTAACACAATCACAGACAGCAGCAACTGCACCAACCTCCAAAGCAACAAAAATGACCCACCTTGTTTATAGAGTACAACATATAATTTGCTTGTCTGATTTGAGGATCTGCTTTCACATTGTTTCACTTCATGCCAAGTGTCTGGAACATCAAACAAACACAAACACCTTTTACTGAATTCTCTCACTGCCCTTCCTACTGACAGCACCTGGCACAAGATCAGAATTACTCCAAACTGTCGTTTAGAATATTAGAATTTATTTGTTTGTGTGTGTGTGTGTGCGTGTGTGCGTGCATGTGTGTGTGAGGTGTGTGTGTGTGTGTGTGTGCGTGTGTGTGCGTGTGTGTGTGTGTTCCAGAGGTTCCAATCAGACTCAGCATCTTCTTCATAGTGCTGATTGTTCCTGGACTCATTGGAGCTGTTTACTTAGTGAGGAGGAGGAAGGAGACTTGTAGAGGTGAGAGTGATACACACACACACACACACACACACACACACACACACACACACACACACACACACACACACACACACACACACACACACACACACAGGAATAATCTGTATATGAGTTGCAGTTCTGACTGTCTCTGATATTCTTATTTGACTCTTTATTTGTGTCTGTCCACAGAGGATCCCCCCGCCATGGAACTACAGGTGCTGGATTAATACCAGGACCTCACAAAGAATGATTTTGATACCCATGAATACTGTACTGTTGTATTTGCACAGTTTTTG
>JAODXP020001258.1:0-7500 GCA_027497455.2 Sardinella longiceps | reverse complement strand
TTTTAAAAGCCTCCTATCCAACCAGCTTATGAATAGAGGTGAGAGTGATACTCACACACACACACACACACACACACACACACACACACACACACACACACACACACACACACACACACACACACACACACACAGGAATAATCTGTATATGAGTTGCAGTTCTGACTGTCTCTGATATTCTTATTTGACTCTTTATTTGTGTTTGTCCACAGAGGATCCCCCCGCCATGGAACTACAGGTGCTGAATTAACACCAGGACCTCACAAAGAATGATTTTGATACCCATGAATACTGTACTGTTGTATTTGCACAGTTTTTGTTCTAGTTGTATATGGAAATAGCTTGCATCATTTTTAAGTGTGTGTGTGTGTGTGTGTGTGTGTGCATCAGTGCGTGTGTGTGTGTGTGTGTGTGCTCCTTCATATTTCACCCACACAAGCATTTCCAAAATCCCTCCAAAATGAGGGACGAATAAGTGATGAGAGAGGACACTGGTGTACAAACCCAGAGTAGCAGTGGGAAACAGGAATAGAAATGTCTAAAGTGTGAGCATCAGAAAGATGTGTTGAGGATTTTCTTGGGGTTCCAACAGGGGGCACTGTTTTGGTCATTTGGGCACACAGAATAATATAGCCTGCCTAGTGTTTGTGCATGACAGACATGCATATGGGCACATCAGGGGCTTAGAGACTGCACAGAAATATTCAAGATTTTTGTATTTCAGAAATGTTTAATGAGCTACAACTTATATGCTTTTTGTGTCATGAAGCATCATTTTTTTTAACTATCATTAAAAACTATCATATCTATGTTTTTGTTTAGGCTTACATTTCCATTTATGGTTCAATAAAAAACATGCCTCTATAGGATTATCATATTTTATTGGAATTGTATTCATTATTTATAATTTTTTAAACTAAAATGTTCTCATTGACCATTTGAAAAGGAATATGCCTACTCCTAATTTGCCACAGTGCTTGTACATGTACAGATGCCATGTAGCACATAAATGTCCTGAAACAGGATTATTCAAGAATATACAGTAATTCAAATCTGTGCTCTACCATCTATGTTGACATTTGGTATGCCATGTGGTGAATGACAAGCTTGTGGGCTTTAGGCTAGAAGTAGATAATATAACAGAGACTATGATCACCACTGAAAGGCTGAAGAGGTGAAGTTTCGCATGATATTCATACATAAATCAGCACATAAGATGGCCGGCTTAAACAGTGCTGCAGCAGCTTCCCTTCTCGTCCTCAAAAGAAAAGCTTGCTATACGTCTTTAAAACATTTAGATATTAGAGGTGTCTATTTCGAGACTGTGTGAGAACAGAGTGACACCTCCCACCACTACAGGATGAGAATATGTGGTTTAACTGCCAACTGAAACATTGACCACACAAACACACGCAGTCATGAGATGGCAAGTCCACTTGACCAACAGATATTCATGTTCCGTTCAGCTTCTCAATGCTGTATATGCAATATTGTTGCAATAAATATATTTAATTTAAATACATTTAAGGGTGAGTGCATCCAGACATAACAGTACAACCATTTTAATTCTGAAAATATATAATGAAAATCTAAAAACCTAACCCCTTAAATACCAAAACACAATGGCTGTGTTAGTGTATAGTACATTAGTTTAGAAATTATATTGAACAGTGTACTAGTTGATTAATGATCAATATGGTTTGATCTAGCAGTGAGACACTAATAAGAACAGTAGCAACATAAATAGACAGTGGCTGGGTGGGTGAACATCCTGAACTAGTGCTTCTCAGTGACATCTTCTCTCTCTCTCTCTCTCTCTCTCTCTCTCTCTCTCTCTCTCTCTCTCTCTATCTATCTATCTTTGTGTGTGTGTGTGTGTGTGTGTGTGTGTGTGGTGGTCAGATTAGTTCACACCCCTTGTGTAAGTCTTAGAGTAGAGACACAGCAGCTCAGAGATCAGAGGAAATGGCAAAGCTACACAACCCAACAGTGGGACTACTGCTGACTGGACTGCTGCTACTGCAAGGTGAGGACAGTGTTTGACTAGCTTTGATCCTAAGCCTTTGTTTTAAAACATACAGCTCATGAAGGGGTTAGTGGTGTCCGTTGTTGTTCCAAAACAATTATCATTACCAAATGCAGTTCCTATATCCAGCTTTATTTGTCTTTTTGTTATGCTAGTTTGTATTACTACGCAGAAAAAAATAGTTCCAGAATGTTCAAAATACCACATAAAACATTACAGAAACTGTATTTCGCTATGATGATTGTTTTGGCTCATCAAAGGACACCACTAACCACTTGGTGAGCAGCACATGTTCTGAAATAAAGGTTTAAGCTTGTTTTAAGGACATTATCGGACATGCACAAAGCAAGCCATTCTGAAGCAGAAAAGGGGAATTCTAAATGAGCCAAATATCAGAGACAGGAGTGTCAAAATGTTGGGTTGAAGATTCTATTTCACACTAGACAATCCAGAAAAGGGGCTAAACAGTGCAGCTAAAAAGTAAACTTCCCCTTTAAGCATAAGTTCATATTTATTTTACAAAAACTTGGATGTGGAAAGGTGTTTAGTTCCATGTTAGGTTCCAGCTTGGTGTATGAACACCCCATAGGAAGTTTATGACTGACTAGTCATTGTATAGTAGGCTATTAGTCATAGTATTTTTTGGAAAGAGCCCTGTATTTTTTACCAAATTATTGGAGCAATTTGTATTTCTATGTTTGTGTAACAGGATGATACATTTCAAGGCTCAGGGCCAATCACTATAGCTTGACTACGCCACTCTGAGGCCTAATGCCCCAGAGAACCTTTAAGAGATAGATATCTAGACTGAGTCAGTCCCAACAGGTCCTATGAAACACGAGGAGACATGAATTTCAAACAAAATAAAAGTTTTTATTAAGATAGACAATGGAAGTGGGGGATCCGGAGGTGGCAACTATGAAAGAATGCTAAAGACCACACAAAATCATGCAGACAAGCAATAAGTTTCACTGCAAACAACTAAGCAAAGCTATAAGCAATATACCAGAAACACCACACGTGTCAGACCTGGTAATGAAGCACTTTGCCCCACCCCCCTTAACAGTGATAGGAGAATTGAGGGAACCAACAAGCAGACAAGGTCTGCCTGCTACATTCGGTATATTTACAATAGTGGGTAGCTCACTCATTTCAGAAGGGATTTTAGTCATTTATTTTTTCTCATGAAAGAAATATGTCTTACAGCAATATAGGCTGAAATGTGCTGGACCTCCCCTTTAACTAAACTCATTAAATGTGTTCTACTCCTTAATGTTTCCCTCTCAGGTGTCCAAGGGCATAAAGCTGTGTTCTCCAGTGCAGGAGGGGCTGCCACTCTCCCATTTTATGTGTATCCAGATTACACGCAATGTTCATCCACTGAGTGGCTCTACAGCAGGGATGGAGAGCCTGCTGTCATAATAGTCAGAGATGGGCAGATTGTCTCAGAGTCTCGACCCAGATCTGAGAGACTGAGTCTGCTCTCTGACTGTTCTGTCCACATTACTGATGTCACCATTGAAGATGCTGGACTCTACACCAGGCAATTCCCACATGGAGGATTTCAATATGGAGGGGACGCTTTTGTCTTTCTCTCTGTACTAAGGGGTAAGTGTTATTAAACAGACTCTCATAACACAGAGATTCCTGTAACATCACATTACTGGATGTCTAATCCAGTATGTGCTTGTATCTCTTTCTGTCTTCATCTTATGTTTAGCTTCAGGTGTGACTGAGAGTGAGACAGGCAGAGATGAGACCCTCTACTGCCACCTGAACTTTGATAGAGGCTTGGGAAGTACAGTTTATAACAGAGACATTCATCTGAAGTGGGTGGATGATGGAGGGACTGAACTGCAGACCACCAACTGCCAGAGATTCATCAGATCATCTCCCTGTTCCATCCCACTGAGAGTGGAGCTCAGAGATCCAAACCCCACTCACACTCAGAGGACATGGAGATGCCAGCTGACTGCAGAGGGGCAGGTGCAGACTTCTGTCTCCCACACCGTCAGAGTGGCAGGTCAGTGATCATGGGCTTCTCCTATGACAGACGCATGCTGTGTGTGATATGGGATTGATCAGAACCTTTAACAGCAGAATCTACCAGACTTCACTCTTCTTACTTTTCCAGTGAAACCAACTAGAGCTCCAGTGGTGACAAGACGACCTGAACCACCACAACCACCACCTGCTCCATCAACTCTATCACCACAACCCGAAACACCAACATCACAACCAGCTACTCAACCACAACCTCCATCAACACCACCCAAAAACAGTCCATCTCCAACTCCAGGCTCTGCATTAGATCCGGGTAAGTTACAGTAAGGTACTGATCCCCATCCTATTTTAACCCTGCAGTAATCATGCAGTAATAACACCACCAGCAGCAGAGCCATCACCACCATGGCCTCCACTAACATCATCACAAACAGCAGCAACTCCGCCAACCTCCTAAACAACATAATGGCCCACCTTATCTACAACATTAGTGGTTTAGTCCCATCTCTCACACACACTCATCTCTCTTTCTCCTCCTGTCTCCTCTCAGTCCTCCCTGCTGCTCTTAGCTGTGGTCTATTTGCTCTAGTGGCCGTTTGTGGAGCTGCACTTCTGGTGCACAAGAAGAGAACAGGAGCATGTGAGTGGCTATAAGACACATTACACACAGATACCTAAGCATGATGTAATTTAATTATTCAAGTGCTTTGAAAAATTAGAAGTATCTGGTTTAAAAGCATGTCATGCTGTATGTGCAAACTTGATCATGCCTACAGTAATGTTATTTTGTTTACCTTGATGTCATGTGACAAAATGGCTTTGGGGACTGCATGCTTCAAATCCTGGCACAGTTTCATTAAACAAGCCACAAACAAGCCATGTAGGCCTACTGTAGCTGAATGGTTGCCAAGTAATGCATAATGTTGCCTGAGCCACAGTCAGGGAATTTACAACTATTTACAGCGTTAGATGAGAATCAACAGTCATGGTCAAGGAATAGAAGTAGTGCTGTCAAGCGATTAAAATATTTAATCGCGATTAATCGCATTTTTTCTGTAGTTAACTCGTAATTAATCGCGATTAATCGCAGATTTCTTTCTATTCTAAATGTCCCTCGATTTCTTTTTGTCCCATTTTTATTTATTTATTTTCATTTTAATGCTGTTATCAGCATTCATTGGTGGGGGTGAATACCAATTTAAAATAAAAGAAAACCCAGTTACAGCATCAGAAATTATTAACATGTTCAAGTACTGCCAGAGAGATGTTGATGTCCTTTATGTTGCTAGTTCACAAGTTTCCAAAAAAAAAAAAAAAAAAAACCCTGGATGGTGGCCCTTTAAATTATACTAACCTATTTTAAAGAGGCTCAATGAAAATATGGCATTATGGTCTACATGAGTAAACCTACATTGCATGAGCATACCTTTAAAATGCATTTTGCCATATTGGCAATTGCCCTGCAAGAAGCTCTCATTTTAGTGACAAGGTCATACGTTCTCACGGTGCTGATCCACTAACCACGTCAACGTTTCTAGCAAAACGCGAGTCCCCTGCGTTGTTTACAGGAGGCGTGTCATTTCAAATTTCAGTTGGCTGCTCTTTCCTGCTCCTGTTTGGTTGATTCCAACGGCTCAAACACGACGCTGTACTGGCATTGGCTAATAAGGCTGCGTTTGACGCCTTGATTTGCATAATGTTCAGCCGAGCCCAACTTTTGACGTGACGGATGAACGCGCTGCCTTCCCACAATGCTTTGCGGGACGATTTGACGTGCTCCATTGAAAATGAACTGAAATCGCGACGCCGGTTATACTTGACGTGACCAGTGGATCTCCACTGTCACTCGCGCTGCAATTTTGAAACGGATATTAGCCTATTTGCGGGGTATTCAGTTCAAGAGAAGGGATTTCTAAGTGACAACATCAATCCTCTAGCTAGTTAACAACCTAAATATGCGAACATGCGAGTGAGCGTCAATGATTGTGTCGGTAAAATATTTGTTTTCACTGACATCAAATGACGCTCACAAACATTCTCTCTCTCAGTTGTGCTCCGACCTGTTTCACCTCTCTCACTCGCGCTGCAATTTTGCAACTGATATTAGCCTATTTGCGGGGTATTCAGTTCAAGAGAAGGGATTTCTAAATGACAACATCAATGCTCTAGCTAGTTAAAAACCTAAATATGCGAACATGCGAGTGAGCGTCAACGATTGTGTCGGTAAAATATTTGTTTTCACTGACATCGGAGCAGCAGAGCAGAGTGCAGACACATCTATATCCGTGTGTGGAGTGCGTGTGTAGGCTACTGTAGACATGAGTAGCCTAGGTCCTAGGCTAAGCAGTAGGCCTACTTCAAGCCTACTACAAACACAGGACATACTGAAACGTCGGGAGGAGTTGGAATGTCGGATTTTTTTTTTTTTTACATCCCATTGATAATGGCGGCTCAAATGCGTTAATCGCGCGTTAAAAAAATTGACGGCGTTACCGTGGAGATCCACTGGTCACGTCAAGTATAACCGGCGTCGCGATTTCAGTTCATTTTCAATGGAGCACGTCAAATCGTCCCGCAAAGCATTGTGGGAAGGCAGCGCGTTCATCCGTCACGCGCTGGGCTCGGCTGAACATTATGCAAATTAAGGCGTCAAACGCAGCCTTATTAGCCAATGCCAGTACAGCGTCGTGTTTGAGCCGTTGGAATCAACCAAACAGGAGCAGGAAAGAGCAGCCAACTGAAATTTGAAATGACACGCCTCCTGTAAACAACGCAGGGGACTCGCGTTTTGCTAGAAACGTTGACGTGGTTAGTGGACAGGTACCGTCAGGGGCGTTTCTAGACTTTAAGGACAACCTGGGCTCAGCCCCAGGGTGTTTCCTAATGCGCGCGCAGAGCGCGCGCTGAAAATTTTTTTTTGGGGGGGGGGGGGGGCACGCACACGCACGTGAAATGAAAAAGGCAATGAAGATCTATGGTATTAGAATTTTCTTTGCAGGGTATGGTTATTGCAGTTTTTCTCTGTTGCTTTGGCTCATTTCTTGAAACAGAAATTACATTCTTAAAACTGTAAGATCATTTGGCCAAACAGTCTTACAGTTCTGCACAACATTACAGCTCACTAGCAAAAGCGCATATCTCGCCCCGCCCCGCCCCGCGCCGACTTCGCCTAATCAGAGACAAGTAAATATGATCCTTCCTTATTTTGATAGGCTGTGAGACAAGAAAACAAACTATAACGGAATAAAACAGCGAAACAAGTATTTCAGTTATGGCAGATTATTGAATTGTAAAGTTATATGTATAAAGCATTCAAAAAAAATTTACCCCGGGCTCGGCTCAAATTACCCCGGGCTAAAGCCCCGTAAAAATCGCCTGGCGACGCCACTGAAAAATGGAGTTGCGTTAACGCCGATATTAACGCGTTAAACTGACAGCACTAAATAGAAGGGAAGTGTCTGTTTTAGAAA
>JAODXP020001257.1:12500-20000 GCA_027497455.2 Sardinella longiceps | reverse complement strand
TTTTTCCTTCTTTCTTTCTTTCCTCTGTCTCTTCATTCTCTTTCCTTCAAAGACCACCTTACTTCCTTTTCCCTTCTTTCTTTCTTTCTATCTCTCCTCTCTCACTTCATTCTCTTCAATACCTTCCTTTTTCCTTCTTTCTTTCTTTCTTTCTTTCTTTCTTTCTTTCTTTCCTGTCTCATCATTGTCTTTCCTTCAGATACCAATTTACTTCCTTTTTTCTTTCTTTCTTTTTCTTTCTTTCTTTCTTTCTTTCTTGTCTCTCTCGCCTAAGTGTCTTTCCTTCCATCCTTTTTCTCCACTGATTCTTGATGCGAGAGAAGTGACCTTTTTTTCTTTCCATCTTTCTTCTCTCTGTCATTCTCTTCAGTCTCTTACTGTCCTCTCATTCTCTCAACTACCATCTGCTTCAGAAGTGGCCTTTCCTTTTCCTTTCTTTCTTTTTCTTTATTTCTTTCTCTCTCTCTTTCTTTCTTTCTGTCTTTTTCATCTCTCAATTTATTCTCTTTCCTCTATTTCCCTACTCTTTTCTGCAACAGAATGACATTTCTTTCTTTCTTTCTTTCTTTCTTTCTTTCTTTCTTTCTTTCTTTCTTTCCATCCTCCCTCCCTCTCTCTTTCCTCTCCTTCTTTCTCTCTAGCTCTAGTATTCCCTGTAGTTGTGTGTTTGTGTCTGAAGCGTCCCAAGACTCTCTTGAGGCGGAGGAGGAGTTGCAGAGTTGTGGAGTGGAGCGGAGTGGAGTGGGACTCATTGAAAGGGTGTGGGAGACCAGAACACATTCCCAATGAGACTCTGGGAAACAACACCAGACCTCTCAGATGACAAAACCAGTTGCCTCTTGCATTTATCATGTTGTCTTTAAGGTGACCAGATGTTGAGACAGATTGCTGTGAGCTGACACACAAACACATGTTTGTTGCATATGTCTCTCACTCAAGTGCTATTCTTAGACGTCATCGTGTGTTTTAGTGACTAAAGAAACAAGAATATTTTGCTCTTTCTTTCTGGCTCCCTTTACATCATATGTTCTTTCTTTTCAAAAGCAAACATCTTACAGTATACGGAAAGCAAACATAAATAATGATTGCAGAGAGATCAAAAGCATTAAATCTGAATATATTACTAGACTGTTCCAGTTATTGGTCTGTGTTGACCCTCCTCAAAGGCTGCCGCTGTGTCCTTAAACATCACTTCTTGTCAGGGCCGTCGCAACAGGACAGGCAAACCAAGCTTAATTGCCTGGTGCCCCAAGATTAACTATATAATTATTTTAGTAGCTTAATTGGTGGTGTTATTCAATAAAATATGACAGTCAAGAGTAGGACAACTGTAATTTCAACACAAATACATAATGAAAGATTATTATAATACAGTAATTTGGTTCATGTAGGTTTTTATAGGAGTTGAAGGGCCCCCATGTCCTATTTGCTTGGGGCCCCCTAAGTACCTTGAAACGGCCTTGCTTCTTGCGTAATAAGGCCGTTCCCTCACACACAAACGTGGCATTTTGAGTCAGGCAAGCAGGCCGACCGCCCACCTTCCTGTGCCTCTTCCAAATGCTGAGATTGCTGAGTCGGACAGGAGGATGACTTTGATGTCGACTCATCTTCACTGCCTTGACCTCGTATGTCATTTCCTCTTACAGTTAGCTTGACGTTAATGTGCTGTTAAAGACATTAATTCATGTCAGTCATCCTAATTATCCCGCTAAGCAGGTGACCTTGAGAAAGTCATTAGACGGCTAACAAGCTCCTTCCCCTCGCGCCGCATGGCACAGCGCAGATCAGCGCAGCACGGACACGACCGCGCCGCGCCGCGCCGCTCCGCACCTCATTTCCTGCATTCCTCCGAGCCCCAGAAGCTGGAGGGCAAAGTTTAACAGCGTACGGTCAGACACACACTTCAAGGAGAACAACATATGACCACGCTTGGAGGGGCCAGCAACAGATCTACAAAGCACTGGGCTCTATGTGCGCTTTCAGCTTCGGCACCATACAAGGCTTTGTAGCTTTACTTTGGAAGGAATCAGGGAAGGAGGAGGAGGAGGAGGTGGAGGAGAGAGACAGACTTTGGCCTGACCTTAGGGGTCAGTGCAATGAATGATTAGTCTTTGTCTGTGACTCAGAAAATCACACAGCCCATATTTCACCAGCCTTGTTACTGTGTAGGCTAACGACGTCACTCTCTACCTCACACCCAGAGTCACAGGACTAGTAGCACACATGACACTCAGGCTGAGCTATATGTAAAACACATGTGGAGGGCTATAGGCTATAGTGTGATACACATATGCATTAATTATGGTAAGGCATGGGTTCTTCAAAGTGCAGCCCAGGGGCCAATGGTGACCCTCAGAAACATTTCTATCGGCCCTCGATAATACAGTAGGCTATCTTTAATAAATGTAAACTGTAGAGATGTAACCTGGTCATTGAAATTAAATGGGATTTTTTTCAGTTTTTTTTTTCTTGTTTTTCCACCACCCCTTTGACGGCCTTCAGTTCAATGTGGGATCCCTGAATAAGCCCTCACCTATCAAACCTGAACTCCTGTGTATAATATATTAATGGCCAAGGAGTCTCAGAGGGAAGAACAGGACCCCAACAAGGCTGCTGTACAAACGGAAGAGTGAAACTTCACAAAAAATGTGTCTATGAGTTATGGGGAATATGAGCCTCGTATGGGGCATACAAGGTGTACTGGCCGGGGAATTAGACTTGAATGACTCGAGGATGGCCAGCCTCTTCAGTCCCCAGAGGATACGAAGAGGAGGGTGGTGTAAGTGATTGTGCAGTGCGTCCCCATGTCCCCAATACACATAGATACAGGCAAGGTACCTAAGCCCAGCTCCAAGGTCTCAAGGGCTGCCCACTGCTCCGTATGTGGGTGTGACTGTGCACACTTCAGTGAGCATAGGCTTAATCTGAGCTCACTGCACCCTAAAGTGTGTGTGTGTGTGTGTGTGTGTGTGTGTGTGTGTGTGTGTGTGTGTGTGTGTGTGTGTGTGTGCATATGTGTGTGTGTGTGTGTGTGTGTGTGTGTGTGTGTGTGTGTGTGTGTGTGCGTATACCTCCCATACAGATGGGTTAAAAGCAGAGGACAAATCTCTCCTTCCCCAAAGAACAAATAACAAGGACAAGTAACTTCATTTATTATTATATTTGTGACTGGCAGTGAAAGTATAGTTCCCCACACAATCTGAACTGGAGAGTAAGCCATCAAGAAACACAGCTTATCAAAACACAGTCATCTCTGCTCACAGATTCAATCAGATTCCAGAGCTGTGAGTGAATTGAATTGACAACTTAGCAGCACAAAACCTGTTGCCATCGACTGTGGTCCAGAATTTAAAAAAATGTTTCTTGGGGGCTCAGTGCCTAGAGCGTCAGACCATTACTCCAGGGACCTGGGTTCGATTCCAACCCAAAGTCATTTCCTGACCCCTGTCCATTTCTCTCTCCCACTGTCCATCTCTACACTGTCCATCTCTACACTGTCCTATCTGATTAAAGGCAAAAAGCCCAAAAAATATCTTAAAAAAAAAAAAAAAAAAAAACACCCACAGGGATTCCAAGGTTGTTTGCCAGTCATTTATGGATGTTGGAGTTGCCATTCAAACGAGAATTGCTTTTTCACCAGATCCACTGCATTGTTAGAGAAAAACACCTGGTCAACCAATCAGAAAACAGTATTTCGTTACTCTGGGCGACCTCCAAACATTGGACAAGCCTTTTCAAAGTGATTTCATAACGCTCAAGAGCTGTAATAGACAGTGACAATGGGTGATAGTGTGATTTACTGTGTGTGTGTGTGTGTGTGTGTGTGTGTGTGTGTGTGTGTGTGTGTGTGTGTGTGTGTGTGTGTGTGTCAACAGTGTATTTGTGCAGTGTGTGAACATAGCTAGCCCTGGATAAAATTTCAGAGACACAAGCTACAGTTATTCAGGTTTGCGGTTTTAAACAGTTTTTTTTTTTTTTTTTCTTGAGCTGGCTGCATGCCATGGCAACAAGGTTCACACCAATGATAACACCTTGAATTCCGGAATATGGTGTGCAGGGTCAACTAAACAAACTGCATAAAATGACTATTCTACACAGTTTACGCATCATTAACAGTTATTAGAAAGGAATAATGCAGATTCTCGTCACACAAAGCAAAAAATGCTGCTTGTTTCCTGTAGAAAGATGTATCACTGCTGCATATTATCTAAAACAAAAGCCAGAGGCTTTCCATGAAAAGAAAAACCTGAGGCTTTACAAGACAGCAGAGAGCGAGTCATTTATTTAGTTATGATAGAATCAGTTTGGTTTGAAACAATCAAACTATTTATGAGGCGGCGCTTGTGCTCATCTCATCAGGAGAGACCTCATGTTCTGGAATTATACACCAGAGCTAAAAAGTGAGTCTTAGCATTCATCATGAGATCAGGGAGCAATTACGGAGAGATAATTAAAACTGTGCAAGTATGATGTCTGTTAATTACGCTTTTATATCAAGCTTTATAATGAAGCACATTTTCTTACTTAGTTTCTTACCTTCTAGGTGCTTTAACCAATCTCCCCCCCACCAACCATACACACACACACACACACACACACACACACACACACACACACACACACACACACACCACTGTTCCCTTTCCTTTGTCTTACCCATTTGCTTTCTACTCATAACTCTGATTTAATCCACGGATTGCTCGCTTCAAATTAAAGGCTGCATTTCACTCCCACCGATTTGCATGAATTACAAGAACCCCTTTTCTTTAAACTAAATGAACACGGAGCCAGATGTCAAAAGCTCTATGACACCTTTAACCTCACCATGCCTTTCAAATAACCATATCATTGTGAAAGTGACATCCATTTGCAGCGGCGGCGGGGAGAAAATGGCTTTTTAAAATTCCTTACGCCATTATTATTCATGTGAATGGACCGGCTTATGCATTGTCATTCACTCATGTCCTCTGGCTCATCCTTCACAAGCCCTCTTAGGAGCCGACAAGCAGCCAGCGCTTTCACCTCACGTCACACACACACACACACACACACACACACACAATATACACACACTCTCACACACACACACAGAGACACATACACATACACACATATACACACAATATACACACACACACACTCTCTCTCTCACACACACACACACACACTCACATACACACACACACACACACACATACATACACTCACACACACATATACACACACACTCACACATACACACACACGCACACACATACACACACACACATTCCTTCTCGTTCCACACAGGCCCTCCACTGAAGACCAAAGAGAGGCGTGCGGCGGTGGCGACGGCGGCAAAGAGGTCGCACCTCGTCGTTTTATTCACAGGAGCGACCGCAGGGCGGGCGTGGAAGCACCCGTCGCCATCATCGTCGCTAATGGCAGCTCCTATCACACCATCTGGATGCTCTCCATACACAATGCCTGGGCTGATGCGCACGATAACCAACACCATTTTAATTGAACATGGAATTGGCAATTAGCATAGCAACTCTGCATTGGAAAGCAGCTCATCTGTGTACGGGGACTGAGGTTCTGCATACCAATGGCAGCAAACACACCAAAATAGAAACCCCAGCGTGGAGGAAGCAGCGAGGGAGGGAAGACAGAGAGAAATGGGAGATGGAGGAGTGCAGAGAGAAGAGGAGGAGAGAAAGAAAGAAAGAGAGGAGAGGAGGAGAGGAGGCTTGTTATGCCTTTCAAAAAGTGATCACATAGTGCAATGCAGTGCAGAGGTGTCTTGTGATTTATGGCTCCCATCATAATGATCATGCAGAAAATGATAATGGTCTTGAAGAGCAGAAATGAAGCCCATTGTAATTTATAACGCAGCTGAGAGCCGAGAGGCAGCTTTAAACAGCCCATAATGAGGGCTGGCCGTCAATAATTGAATTTCTCTGTAGGTGGAAGGATTTTTTCTTCTTCTTCTACTTTCCACTGTAAGGATTTTCTTTGTTTTGTATTTTTTTTCTTCTTCTTCTTCTTGTCGAGGTGGTTTCAGGGCTACATACACTTAACTTTCACACTTAAAGAGTCCCTACGCAAGTCCCATTACACCATCCAGTAGGCCTAGGCTAAGAATCAAACAAAGCATTAAAGTTATTAAAGGTTTCTGCCCATAATTCAAATGGTAACTTCCTGCTAAGTCACATGACCTATTCTGCCTTCTAACCCAAACAAACGGGGGGTGGACACTCCTGTGGAAATGGCAAATTATGTATCTCCTGCTAGGAGGCAGCAGACGCATATTTTACATTTACATTTATGCTGTATGCCATTCATCACTCCCAATAAGTTCCAGGCGACATATACAGTATATAAAATATAAAAGTACAATGAGTGGGAAATGTGGGGAACTGGGCTAAGCTTAAGCTTAGTTAAGTTAAGCATATACACTCTGAAATTAAAGGTTCCTCACTTTGCCGTAGAGGCGGAACCCATAATTGAGCATTCAGGAACCCTTTAAATAAATGAAATCAAAATAAATGGATACAGAGAACATAACTTCCTTAAAGATCTTTGAAGGATACTTGGGGCTCTTGTAAAGGTAGAACCCAAAATGAGGAACCTTTACAAGAGCCTCAAGCGTCTCCCAAAGATCTTCAGAGAACTAATGTTCTTTTTGAGGATATGAGAGGATGTGCAATGCATTCTGGGATTCCCTGAGCTTATAGGTTTAACTCCCTCCATCCCTGAGTCCCCTTACTTCAGTCCCTGCAGGTGTTAAACAGTGTCTGTCAGAGGAACCGACCAAACCAGACCTAACCGTAATTAAATGTAGAACACGGCTTCCTATTCCAGTGGGCTCCGCCGGAGAAAAGGCCAAACAATCAGGCAGAGGCAATTCTCATTTAGAGAAGAGGCCTGGCCTGCCCTTAGCCAGTCACCGTCGTGCACAAACACACACAGACACACAGACACACACACACACACACACACACACACACACACATACACACACGCACGCCTGCCGTCTGAGCAGGCTCATTAAAGTGGGATACAGAATCAATCTGTAAACAATACAATCTCCTACGTGACGCTGCTGGAATGGGATCTATTCTGGAGCCGTCTTCTGGGATTAGTATACAAGGAACAGGAGCTGAGTGAGAGTGAAACAAAACTCTCCCTGGTGCTGCTGTTGTGTCATGACATGAGTTAGCCATACCACTGTGTGTGTATGTGTGTGTGTGGCGTGTGTGTGTGTGTGTGTGTGTTATGTGTGTGTGTTAGTCTTATTAGATATTTTGAATGTGTTGCTTGTTCAATGGGTCATCTGCCTTTTCCCCTACAAAGCTCTCCCTATGGGGTGTGGGTTTTATTGTGCATTAAAACCATAGGTAAGAGTTATTTGCTCTCTCTCTCTCTCTCTCTCTCTCTCTCTCTCTCTCTCTCTCTCTCTCTCTCTCTGTGTGTGTGTGTGTGTGTATGTGTGTGTGGGTGTGTGTGTGTGTGCGCGCG
>JAODXP020001257.1:0-7500 GCA_027497455.2 Sardinella longiceps | reverse complement strand
ATCAACATTAAAGGTGATGTGTCGTGAACATTTAAGGTGCGGTGTCATGCATATTAAAGGTGCCTTGTGTAAGAATTGACGTTTAAGAAGAAAGCTCCCACACACTGTTGTGGATGCGGGAGCCTGCTTCTTACAAGTTGGGGACCCTGTAGACCTCCTATGATGACGCACTTCTAAAAAAAAGGGAGGTCTGTGAAAGTATACCTAGTGTTCTAAGAACTGAAGTTTATATAATTTTATCTCCCTTCAGAGAGCGTTACCGTTGGTGACCATTATTTCCAGATAACTGGCTACTTTGGCATAAATAACTTATTTAGCAAGTTGTTACATTAAATTAATATTAATATTAGCAACAATTCGCTTGTACTGTAGCGTAATTGTTCAAATAAAATTTGCTGCTCTTAATTTTCTATTTTCCATTGGTCCTTGTCAGCTTCGATTTTTAAGTATACGGCCCACAATCCAAAAAGTCTAGCCACTCCTCCAAAGGGCAGTTAGTTTCAGTGTTGACATGGAGTCAGAGCCGGCTGGCCTTGCTGCCAGTGATGACGTGAAAGATGATGTTTAAGTACTTAACGTCGTCCTTGAGAGCGCACACAGGTAGAGGAGGACCAGGTGATCACTCTTTCCATTTCCTCACTCAGCGGGATGCCGGAAAGCATTTCCGTGGAGGACGATTCGCCCGCTCGATCGCTCTGAAGGAGGCGGGTTTCAGCCAAACCCACCGTGATTGCAGGCATAATCTCACAGAAGCTATCTGAATATGATTTTAGCAGTGTGTGTGTCAGTAGAGTTCACCTCAGAGACAATTTGCACAGATTTATGTTGGAGCTTTTTTTGAAAACTAGGGACTTGAGTCGCAATGTAGAGTGGGACTAGCAAATCTATAAATGAAATTTAAATCTCATTCATGCTGGGCATTGATACATAGTGCTTGAAGGCAACATACATGTATGCTGTATATCCAAGCTCATCAAGCTTATCTCGCCATCATGAGTCAAAGCAGAGACACTTATATTCTCTGAGAAGTCCTCCCAATGAAATGCATTACAGCCATTCGTATCACTAACATGGAGTTGACAAACAACTTCCTGCCATACTGTGAAAATAGCCAATCGCATCGCTGAATGCTGTGTGACTAACAGTTAGCTTTTTATTTATCTCCATCACCATAGTGATAGCCATACCAAGTTAAGGGACTTGCCTTTGAGGGATGTTGGTCAATGTCAACTGAAACAGCAAGTAGCCATTGTTTCAGACACCAAAGTGTATGAAGCATCACTTGGAAGGTCAACTATTGGTCCATTTGGTCTGAATAAAACCTCTCTCTCTCTCTCTCTCTTCTCTCTCTCTCTCTCTCTCTCTCTCTCTCTCTCTACTCTCTCACTCTCACAAACACTCTGTCTTTCTTTCTCCCTCTTTTTTCCCCTTGAGCAAGTCATGGATATTTATTTAAAACCACTTGACTGGATGGCACACTTTAAAGATTTAAGACACACATGCACACACACACACACACACACACACACACACACACACACACACACACACACACACACACACACAGTACATACACACACACACACACAAGCAAACATATTTGCATAGCAGTATATGCCCTCAAGGGCACACGATTGAATCATAACATGTAAGCTTTGCAGTTCTTTGCACATTTAATTAAGTCTAGTATTCACAGCTCCATTGCCATGCGTGTGTGACCTAGAGTAAATATATAACGGATATAGGATGCATATAATGCTCTATACCCTAAAGACATTTCCTTTCCTGAGAATAGAGGGAGGGAAATTGCTTTTGAAGAGGTTCTGACTAATAGGCATAAAAATTAATAGTTGTATCAAACCTAACATAAATTGCGTTAATAGATCTTTCCAGCGGGTTTGAGCCTGGTCCACATTCAAGGCCACGCCACAATGGACTAATCAACTGGAGCCCTAATGACAAGTCAAAGACATAATTGACAGTATATCCACAGCAGATATTATATTACAGTATATCACACACCGTGCATGGAAGAGCAATAGCTTTTGAAACAAGCCCTCCATAAAAGAGCCACAGTGGGGGAATTAGAGGAGCTGACCAGCGTTATGAAGGCCCATAAATGGGGAGGGGGAAAGGGGGAGATTGGAGGGGGTGAGGCGAACAGGGAGACTGGGAGAGGGGTTGGCGGAACCTGCCCATTTACTCAGTAGCAGAGTAGGCACAAGCACAGGCAGACAAGGAGACAGAGTGGCACAGGCAGAGTGGCAGACAGAAAAACAGGCAGGCAGACAGACAGGAGGAGTCGCACCAATAGGCAGACAGACAGTGTGGCATGGGCAGGCAGACAGAGTGGCACAGGCGAGGAGACAGAGTGGCACAGGCAGAGTGACAGACAGACAAACAGGCAGGCAGGCAGGTAGGCAGACAGACAGACAGACAGACAGAAAGAGTCACACCGATAGGCAGGCAGACAGAGTGGCACAGGCAGAGTGGCAGACAGACAAACAGGCAGGCAGGTATAGGCAGACAGACAGAAAGAGTTGCACCGATACGCAGGGAGACAGAGTGGCACAGGCAGACCGACAGAGTGGCATAGGCAGGCAGGCAGGCCAGAGTGGCATAGGCAGGGAGACAGACAGATCGGCAGGCAGAGTGGCAGACAGACAGACAGACAAACAGGCAGGCAGGCAGACAGACAGAAAAAGCTGCACAGATAGACAGGTAGACAGGCATAGTGGTACTGACAGTGACACAGACAGACAGGCAGACAGACAGACAGAAAGGCAAACAGGCAGGCAGAAAGACAGAGTGGTAATGACAGTCAGACAGGTAGGCAGGCAGACAGACAGACAGACAGACAGGTAGAATCCAATACATCTATGATGTAATCAGATATCATTCAAATGGAGCCTCAAGAGAATGTCACCTGGATACTGTATGCCTATGTGTGTGTGTGTGTGTGTGTGTGTGTGTCTGTGTGTGTGTGTGTGTGTCTGTGTGTGTGTGTGTGTAAGTATGTGTCTTTTCATCTGATATACAGTATACAAGAATGATATGAATGACAAAAGGCTACTGATTCTAAATTAACCCAATCTGTGGACTAAAGTATTATTTGCTATTGGTGCCACATGAAAGGACCATAGACGTAGGTGCCCAAACAACTGCTGGGAGCAATCTGGCGTTTAGATGAGTGCTAGGTGGAGGTGAATCTGGTGTTTAAATCAGTGCTTAGATGGGGTCAGTTGTTTAAAGCATCACTGCATAGAGATGAATTTATTGTTTAAATGAGTGCAAGGTGGGAGTGAATCTGGTGTTTAAATAATTGTCGGTGAGAGTTGAATGTGTTCATTAAATTAGTGCTAGTTGGAGGTGAATCTGGTATTTAAATCAGTTCTATGTGGAGGTGAATCTCTTATTTAAATTAATTCTAGGTGGAGGTTAATCTTGTGTTTAGATAATTTCCAGATAGAAATGAAAGTGTTGTTTAAATGACTGTAGGTGGAGGTGAAACTGTTTTTTTTATTTATTTATTTATTTATTTTTATCAGCAAATCTTAAAAATGCAGTTAAAGATGCAATAGACTATCCGTTCAAGCTTGATCCAATCTTTTTAAATTTAAATATCTTCAGCAAGCGTTTCCCAATAGTTGAGCTGAATCCATTTCTAAAAGTATTCCTGTCTAGTGGCGTAGAGGTGAATCTGTGGTTTACGTAAATCAATGCCGGGTGAAGTTGAATCTGGTGTTTAAATAATTTCCAGGTGGAAGTGAATCAGTCATTTAAATGACCACAGGCTGAGAGGTGAACCTGTTTCTAAAGGTATCCCTGCAGAGAGGTGAATCTGATGTTTAAATAATTGCCTGATGGAGGTGAACAGTGGTTAAAGTGGGATTTGGCAGTACAGGGAACTCTCATATTTTGTGTCGGCAAAAACAAAGAAAAGAAGAAGAATGGGATAATATTCCCCCATCAGTGTGGTAATAAATCTTTCACTGTAAACGCTGATGTGTAGAGAAAAATCAGATAAATCAGAATCTGGTGAATCTGTTGTTTACAGCATCGCTGTGTAGAGATGAATCTGTTGTTTACAGCATCGCTGTGTAGAGATGAATCTGTTGTTTAAAGCATCGCTGGGTAGAGGTGAATCTGTTGTTTAAAGCATCGCTGTGTGGAATTGTATCTGTTGCTTGAGCTAAAACATGACTGGTTGTAAGTTCTCCATCTTCCAGTGAGTGTGTGCATGTGTGTGTGTGTGTGAGTGTGTATGTGTGTGTGTGTGTTGGTGCGTGTGTGTGTGTGTGTGTGTGTGTGTGTGTGTGTGTGTGTGTGGCTCCGTGTGGCCTTTAGAGTGGATGAAATTGGCTGGCAGGGAAAGCAGCGCTGGCTTGGGTCGGCTTGCAGCTGCGGTGGGTTTGAAAGTCATATCAGCCATTTCCTGAAGCACGCTTCAGTGGTAGAGATAGCACGAGCCACCGGAGGCCTGTTCCCTCTCTCTCTCTCTCTCTCTCTCTCTCTCTCTCTCTCTCTCTCTCCGGGTTATGAATTCTGACCACAGATTGGGGAGCTAGTCACTGGTCTGGGAGCACACAAGAGCAATCTTTCAAATTAAAAAAGAAAAATGCAGACCTTTTCTTCCCTTCTTTTGCAATGATAATTCCACCCCCACCAACCCCCGCTTATCCACACTAAGACAAATACACACACACACACACACACACACACACACACACACACACACACACACTCATACATACACAATTCTCAGCAGTAGTCAAAAACGATTCCCTTGACAATTGTAATGAATCTTGGCTCCTCTGCTGGCATTAACTGTGAGTTGTTTCCCATTACGGGCTGCCTTTAATATGGTGTACATAAAAAGGTACATCAAAAACCGCGGGCAAATTGGCCGCTGGAGAGAAATGAAATATAATTCGCTGAGCATGAAGCGGCAGCCGCATCTCCCCGCCGTGACTACATATGAATGCTAATCTTCAAGGGGGTGGGGGTGGGTGGGGGTGGGCGAAAGATACCCCAACTGGCCGGCAATTTCATTCCACTCCCCTCATCTTTGGCTCCACACCAGTGAGTCTCTTAACTCTTATGCTGTTCGCCAGGGATGTGGTGGTGGATAAATTCAAGTAAAGCTATTTTTTGTTTAAATGACTGCTAGGTGGAGGTGAAACTTTTTTTTTTTTTTTTTTTTGAATCAGCAAATCTTAAAAATGCAGTGAAAGAATGTATACAATAGGCTATCACACAGATTCTTTGACCTGATGCATTCTGGGAAGCGGTTCAGGAGTCTGACTGCCAGGACAACCAGACTGAGAGACAGTCTTTTTCCACAGGCTGTGAGGCTGGTAAATGGGATGCAGATTCTACCACCTCTGCCATCTCAAGCAGTCTCCCCTGTACTGAGCATGAACACTTAGTGAAATGGACTCTTGAACTCCTGCAAAGCACTTTATTTATGACCTTTTTTTCATTCATGTGGACATATGACATTCTCATTATGCTTTTTTAACAACTAGTGCTGTTTATTTTATTTATTTGTTGTTTATTTAAGATTTTTATAGTAACTACTCCCTTCCCTGAGCAGAGTTTGCACAAAGTAAGAATTTCATTGTGCTGTAAGCATAGATGACAATAAAGTATCTATCTATCTTCTATTATCTATCGGTCAGGGTGATCCAATCTGTTTAAATATCTCCAGCAAGCGTTTCCCAATAGTTAAACTGAATCCATTTCTGAAAGTATCCCTGTCTAGGGATCTCTGGCTCCACACCAGTGAGTCTCTTAACTCTTATGCTGTTCGCTGTTCGATGTAGTGGTGGATAAATTCAAGTAAAGGTATTTTTTCCCACCTCTCGAATTTTGGAAATAGAGTTTATCCACCTGTTAACAGAGTTTATGCACTAAATATAACTTTTAACATTGCCTAATCACATGTAGGCTAATTATTACCTCCACCAAGGAGGTTATGTTTTGCTTGCCAAGCATGTGTCTGTCTGTGTGTGTGTGTGTCTGTCTGTGAGCAACATAACTCGAAAAGTACTGCACAGATTTGGATCAAATTTACAGACAACGTGTGTATCAGAACAAGGAAGAACTGATTTGATTTTGGTGGCGATCGGTGATCCAGAACACCATCTGTGACCACATTGTCTTGGCGGAGGTCTGCGCTCTCTGAGCGCTTTTCTAGTTTAAAAATGTAATACCACAGCAATAATATTCCATTATCAAACATGTTTTGTCTTTTTTAAACATCTGACATTGCAGTCTAGTTTGAAGTGATCTCAAGATTCATAGTTTAGTCATTTCTTATCTCACCAGGTTTTTGAAATCCTGATATTCAAATCCCAGTATTGCAATGTTTTGAAATCCTGATATCCAAATCCCATTCTACAGATACTACGGACAGTGGTGACATATTCCGAGTCTTCTCTGCAGCCATTGGATCCTTTGGAATACTGAATATGGAAGCCTACAAATCCATGAATGTGTTCAATGAGGTGATTCTTTCCCTCTTCAGGTTTTTCCACTAAATTAAACTTTAGTGGGAATGTGATGGTGATGTATTTGAAAGACACTTCACTCCACACCGTGACCTTACCCATAGCATATTGTTTATCACATTGCACCATACACATAAAGGGTGATTTTCCATAATGACAATAATCACTTTAAGACCATTTCACTTGCTTTGTTGTTTATCACATTGTTTATTTCTTTTAAATAAAACTTTACAGAGTAAATGTGATGTTTTTATTCAGCCTGACCCTTTTGACTTTTCAGATGGATGTTGTGTGTGTGTGTGTGTGTGTGTGTGTGTGTGTGTGTGTGTGTGCGTATGTGCGTGTGTGTGTGTGTGTGTGTGTGTGTGTGTGTGTGTGTGTGTGTGTGTGTGTGTGTGTCAGTGACAGTTTATGCATTTATTAGGAGAGAAATCTTTCAAATAATTCTTCCTAGTTTCTACTGTCATAAAACCTCTGAAAATATCCTAAATGGAACAGCAACCTTTGCGACTTTGACTTCATCCCTTTTTAGACTGCTGCTATGAATACTTTAGGAGACAAGCACAAAATTCTTGTAAACATCTCATCTCAGACACCTTCCCTCATTGCGCTCCATTGCCTGTTTACGATGAAGGTGAAAATTCATAGGCCAACAGTAACTATTTCTTTGCAACTTTATGAAAATGATCTCACCCAAGCTTTCAGAAAAGTGTGTGTGTGTGTGTGTGTGTGTGTGTGTGTGTGTGTGTGTGTGTTTGTGTATGTCATAGTCATAGTCATGTTTATTTATATAGCACAATTTAAAACAACCAAAGATTGACCAAAGTGCTCAAAAAAAGTAATAATAATAGTATAAGACAAAAAAAATATATATATAAGATCACATATACAAAATAAAATACAATAGAGAGAGAAAAGAAAGCTAAAATAATGTGTACAGGCTAAATTAATTCCATACTTCATTTAAAAGCCATTAATAGGATATGAT
>JAODXP020001256.1:0-21421 GCA_027497455.2 Sardinella longiceps | reverse complement strand
AGGGGAAATCCTGTCAATTTTCAACAAGAGCTCTATTGCTCAAGCTACTTGAGATTAGCCAATACTGAAGACGCAAGACATTTTGGTCCAACCATATAGGTTTCCTTGAACAGAGAATAAGCCCTGACCGTTAACCCAATGGGGCAAGTTTTCAAAACTGTGTTTACAGCATTTAAACATGCTCCAAATATCACCCCAAAAGTTATGCAACATCATCAGACACATTACAACACAGAACTGTATTGTATATGGCAACAAATGGCTGGAAAAGTGGTTAAAACTGTGAGCTTATGGAAGCAGCCCAATATTGTTTGTTTACAAAACGGTTTTGTAAACACTGCATAAAAACACAATTTTAAGCACTTTGTTAGACATTTGTAGTCATAAACACTACAGAGGTGTGTTGTAATGTGTCTGATGATGTTACATAGCTTTTGGGGTGACATTTGGTGCATGATTTGATGCTGAAAACTGTTTTGAAAACTTGCCCCATTGGGTGAACTGTCAGGGCTTACTCTCTGTTCAAGGAAACCTATATGGTTGGACTAAAATGTCTTGCGTCTTCAGTATTTGCTAATCTCTAGTAGCTTGAGCAATAGAGCTCTTGTTGAAATTTGACAGGATTTCCCCTTTAAGTATTCACAAGTCTTCGTAAGAGCACAGACTGTAAATTAAGGACCGCTACAGATACTACACAGCTACCCTATAATGCAACTAGGTGAACTGCAATGTGCAAGTTAAAGAGTTTTCAACTCTGTGGAGAACTGTGCATATGCTCGACTCATCTTTTACCAAGCATAGTGTGTTCTGAGTCACCTGACCACACTGACCGTTGCAGCTCTGTGGAAATCTGCACCAGGTCAGACTCTAGCTAGCAGATGTTCTACATGTAAACCAGCATCCGTCCGGTGTCTGTAAGGCCTTATGGTGTTTTACAGTATATGTGCCCCTCTTCCTCTGCATCCTCCTCCGTTCTCTTCACCCCACAGAGAACACATTTGCTTTTAGTCATTTTATTTTTGTACAGACCTTCAGTTATCTTTAAAGACAGCTGGAACTGGCAATGATAATATGTTGTAAAATATACTATATTATACTGTATAGCAAATATGCTCAAAATCATTTCATTTCATTTCATATGTTACAAACGTTTGTGCCACGTTACTATGGCTTCTCCCCTGACCTAATTCACACAAGCTCTGAGGGTAGGGCCCACACTATTGCAACAGAGAGAGAAAAATCAGGCACAATAGAACCAATGTTTAAGCACAAATAATTAAGTTATACAGTAGCACATAGATAGCAATTATTCCTTAAATTATTCCAATAATGCTGTAACATTCTCAGAACAATGTTTATTATTATTCATGAAAAAAGTACAAATTACAAAAGAAGTGAATAAACGAAATGGTATATAAACCCATTAACAGCGATGAATGCACATTTATTCAAAATAAGGATCTTGCATATCAAAATTAGGACCAATTATGCCGTTGATCCATGGCAGGAACTTAGAGATTTGAGTGTAAACAGCAGGACTGATCTGTGGCCTTTCATCCTTCTTGTATGACACGATACCAACAGCCAAACCCTTGCACACTAATGGGCCTCCAGAGTCTCCCTGGATACAGAACAGAAGCAAACAGAACATAGAATAAGCATAATGAATGACACGCCATTTGTATGTCAGAAAATAATGCGCGCCCATGGTGCTAATGATGCCAGAACATGTCAGCTTTATACACACCAGACTCGGACCAGCTCTTTTGAATCCTTTTGCGCACATCACTTTTTGGGGAAGTCTATTATTCCATGCTTTCTGACAGTCTTGTAGATTGATGACTTCAACTTGTGCCACTTGCAGTTGATTTGAGGAGTTGTATTTTTGTGTTCTGCCCCAACCAGCTACCAAGCACTTTGTCAGACCCTCCAGGATTTCGCGATGTTGCGATTTGCAACTTCAATGCAACTTCAACCAATCCCCGCCACTTCATCGCGGCCATGCAATTTTGAGGAATCACCGCACCTTTCCCGCAACTTCCTGGAAGGTTTCTCAAAATATCACCTATTACTCGCGAATGAAAGATCAAGGGGTGCAGAGCTTTTCCTGCTCCTTGTTTTGCGGTGCAAATATTACTGTTCAAAACAGCTGCTAATCACAATATTCTTGATAATTTAGGCTATTGCCATTTATGTTACGTTTCTGTTATGAGGCAAGTGTTACCTTAAATTACGCATTGGACTGAATGAGCTCTTTTCCGTTGCGCGCGTCTCTCTCTCTCTCTCTCTCTCTCTCTCTCTCTCTCTCTCTCCCTCTCCCTCCATGTGTGCGCGCGAGTGTGGATTCCAAAAGCATAAGTTATCTAAATGACGAATTGAGGCGGAGTTGAAAGTTATTGGTAATGTAGGCTACTGTAGAACTAGCTCCACGAAAAATTCGACAAAATTGATTTTCACCGAGCCCCCTTTGTCAAAGGACACTAAACGCACATTAAGTTGGTTCCCATTCTTAGGTCTATCAGAATTCAGAACAGTCATTTTTTTCGGTTTGTGTAAGCTAGCCTGCATCTTTTCCATGTTTTAAGATATCAAATCCTGTTTTGGTTTGTATGAAGTACAAAGCTTATTAGATGGCTTTTATATTTTTGCATTAAAATTAAGCAGATTTTTTTTTCAGCCAAGTAATTGCCACACAGTTATTTATTGTATGACAAACAGTACAGCTCTTGCCTTGCTTCTTGCTGTGGAACTGCTTCACTTGTAGCTTCTAAATATATAAAGAGTGCTAGCTCCCTGGCAATGGCTTCACATTAGGTATACCACAGTTTTACTAATGCTTAGTCACAGTCTACTAGTGCAATCAATCAAGCCCAATATGATTAAGGTTATGGTAATGAATATGATGAAGTGGAAGATTATGACATGCAACAACCACTCCCTCCTTTGCTTCAAAGCAGCACTTCCATCACTATTTCAGATATATTTTTAATATAATATTTTGTTCTGGTTTACAGATGAACTTAGATGGCATGTAGTCATATTAAGGGTTGATAACTAAAACCATAATTGCCATCAGCCATCTATGATGTGCATTCTGCAGTTCTAGATGGTAAACAACCTCAAGATAAAAGAAAACCTATAGTTGCAATATGGCATTGTTCACTGCATAGCTATAACCACCTACCATCATCAAACACATCAAAATGTGCTGCTTTAAAAAAAAAAAAAAACATGCAACTTTCCGCAACTTTTCCTGGCCCCCGCAATTTTCTCGCAATAAAATGCCTAAAATCAGCGCAACTTCTGCCGCAACTTTTCAGAAAACCTGCCGCGAAATCAAGCATTTCCGATCGCAACGATCACAAAAAAGGCCCGCGAAATCCTGGGGGGACTGCTTTGTGGAATTTTTCATCTTCATTTTGTCAGATGGGATTTTCACTGTTTTCACACCTTTGCCAATTTTTCTAGACAGCTTGGAAATGAAACTTGAAATTTTAAATTGGGTGCAAATTTTCAAGTCATACTTCAAAATGACAAGATAGAAACCAGAGTGTAGACCAGGCATCACAAGATCTAGGTGACTCTAGTCGGTACTTACCTTCAACAGCATGATGTCATTTCCAGTTGTGACACCTTTGAATTCTTTGGGGATAAATTTCTCCTGGATATTGTATCGCTCATAGTTCTGTACTTTATTTATGTTGTGTGACCCGAGAACAACAGTCATCTCACCTTTAGGACTGACAGACAAAATATCAATACTGCCATTATTTATTTAAAAGGAAGGGAAAATAATTATATCATAGCTCATCATGTGACTTAAGTTACCCTTCATTACAGTGTGCTGCAGTCAGCACAAAGTTTGGTCTGATGACAAAGCCTCCACAGTCATGCTTTCCATTTCTCTGCACTGATGCCATGTACTGCATGGCTTTATTTGCTACAGATCTCCCATTGATGATCTGCTCAGTATGGCAACCTTTCAAAATGAAATGAAAGAAACCAGAAAAGTCTGCATAAATCAACTACCTATAGCTTTTTATGAAAATGGATTATTCAACCCCGTACCTGGAGTTACATAAAGCATTTTGGTCTCAGTGCATGCTTTTTCCTAGTCTGGCAACCACAATTTACCTTTTCCTTAGCTTTAGCTTAGCATAGGCACTGGAATGTATTAATCAGACCCTCCAGGATTTCGCGATGTTGCGATTTGCAACTTCAATGCAACTTCAACCAATCCCCGCCACTTCATCGCGGCCATGCAAATTTGAGGAATCACCGCACCTTTCCCGCAACTTCCTGGAAGGTTTCTCGAAATATCACCAATCACTCGCGAGTGAAAGATCAACGGGTGCAGAGCTTTTCCTGCTCCTTGTTTTGCGGTGCAAATATTACTGTTCAAAACAGCTGCTAATCACAATATTCTTGATCATTTAGGCTATTGTCATTTACGTTATGTTTATGTTATGGGGCAAGTGTTACCTTAAATTACGCATTGGACTGAATGAGCTCTCTTCCGTTGCGCGCGTCTCTCTCTCTCCCTCTCCCTCTCCCTCCATGTGTGCGCGCGCGTGTGGAAATCACAAGTTATCTAAATGACGAATTCAAGCGGAGTTGAAAGTTATTGCTAATATAGGCTACTGTAGAACTATCTCCACGAAGAATTCGACAAAATTGATTTTCACCGAGCCCCCTTTGTCACAGGACACTAAACGCACATTAAGTTGGTTCCCATTCTTAGGTCTATCAGAATTCAGAACAGTCAATTTTTTTCAGTTTGTGTAAGCTAGCCTATATCTTTTCCATGTTTTAAGATATCAAATCCTGTTTTGGCTTGTATGAAGTACAAAGCTTATTAGATGGCTTTTATATTTTTGCATTTAAATTAAGCTGATTTTTTGTTTCAGCCAAGTAATTGCCACACAGTTATTTATTGTATGACAAACAGTACAGCTCATGCCTTGCTTCTTGCTGTGGAACTACTTCACTTGTAGCTTCTAAATATATAAAGAGTGCTAGCTCCCTGGCAATGACTTCACATTAGGTATTCTACAGTTTTACTAATGCTTAGTCACAGTCTACTCAGTGCAATCAATCAAGCCCACTATGATAAAGGTTATGGTGATGAATATGATGAAGCAGAAGATGATGACAAGCAACAACCACTCCCTCCTTCTTTGCTTTAAAGCAGCACTTTCATCACTATTTCAGATATATTTTTAATATAATATTTTGTTCTGGTTTACAGATGAACTTGGATGGCATGTAGTCATATAAAGGGTTGATAACTACAACCATAATTGCCATCAGCCATCCATGATGTGCATTCTGCAGTTCTAGATGGTAAACAACCTCAAGATAAAAGAAAACCTATTGTTGCAATATGGCATTGTTCACTGCATAGCAATAACCACCTACCATCATCAAACACATCAAAATGTGCTGCTTTAAAAAAAAAAAAAAAAAAAAAAAAAAAACGCAACTTTCCGCAGCTTTTCCTGGCCGCCGCAATTTTCTCGCAATAAATTGCCTAAAATCAGCGCAACTTCTGCCGCAACTTTTCAGAAAACCTGCCGCGAAATCAAGCATTTTTGATCGCAACAATCACAAAAAAGGCCCGCGAAATCCTGGGGGGACTGATTAATAGTAGCTATATAGCAACTTGTTGGCAACATTACATTCGAGCATATGCAAAGCTAATGCTGAAATTGGGGTTGCCAGACACAGGCACTGAGACCAAAATGCTTTTACCCATGTATGTAACTCCAGGTAAGACTGTAATAACCCAATTATATAAAAATGTGGAATGTTCCTCTAAGGGCAAACAATTAGGCTTTGCTAACGAAGAGTGAATCATTTGACTTACCATGCATGTGCAGAAGAAGCAGAAGCAGTAGAGGATAGTGCAAGATGTGCATGCTGAGGGGTCGGGCTGCAGTGCAGAACTGCTGGGACACACCTGGGTCTTAACAAAGTGAAAGAGGAGGCTGTGGTTTTCTGTTTTCTGTTCTCAGGCAGCACAACCTATCACATCAATCATATCACTTCATAGCTATGACACCGGTAAACATGACAAATGAGATATCTCCATTACTACCCCCCACCCCCCACCGGTATAGATGATTAGGACTAAAACGTTTCCCTCTGTGATCTACAGTATGTGCATATTCTGAGCTATTTAATCCTTTAAGCAAGCTTATATGAAACACAATATGATCAATATTTTTTCTCATAGCATAGCAATTTGAAAAAAGGTGGGAAAAATCATCTTGGATTGTTCTTTAGTGTTTGACCCTCTTTAAAATCAAAGTCAAAGCGAACTTTATTGACAATCAAGCACTGCAACAGTACATTGCGCAGACTGAAATTGCATTTCTCAAAGCTCCAAATGTGCAGTTAAAATTAAGACAAACAACTGAGATGTATATAGGACATCACAACTCACAAGACATAAAGTGCAAAGATATCAAGATATCAGGCATGGGGGGGTTACAGTCTTGTTCTCTGGAGTGAGTTCAGCAGTCTGATGGCTTGTGGGAAAAAGCTGTTGCCGAGTCTGGTTGTTCTGCTGCGCATACTGCTGTAGCGCTTACCAGAAGGTAGGAGGGTGAACAGTGCGTGTGAGGGGTGGGTAGTGTCTTTGATGATGTTGATGGCTGTTCTTTGACAACGGGATGGATACAGGTCTTGAATGGATGGTAGAGCTGATCTTGTGATCTTCTCTGCTGTAGTGCTTTCTGGTCTGCAACATGGCAGCTGCCATACCACACTGAGAGACTGCTGGTGAGTATGCTCTCAATGGCACCCCTGTAGAATGTGGCGAGTGCTGAAGGAGGGAGACTGGCTCTCCTCATCCTGCGCAGGAAGTGGAGACGTTGCTGTGCTTTCTTGACAAGGGCGGTGGTGTTGGTGGTCCATGTCAGGTCATCAGTGATATGCACACCCAGGAACTTGGTGCTTTTCACTGATTCCACAGCACTGCCGTTGATGGTGAGAGGTGTGTGTGGCTTGTGATTCTTTCTGAAGTCCACTGTTATTTCCTTTGTTTTGTTGACGTTGAGATGAAGGTTGTTGGTGTCACACCAGGTGATGAGATGGTGTACTTCTTCTCTGTAGGATGAGTCGTCATCGTTGCTGATGAGGCCAACCACTGTTGTGTCATCAGCAATCTTGATGATGTGGTTTGAGTTGTATCTGGCACAACAGTCATGGGTCATCAGGGTGAAGAGCAGCGGACTCAACACGCACCCCTGGGGGACCCCTGTGTTCATGATGGTGGTCTGTGATGAGTTTTTGCCGACACTTACTGTCTGTGGTCTGTTAGTGAGAAAGTCCAGTAACCAGTTGCAGAGTGGTGTGCTGATGCCTATGGTTTGTAGTTTGTCCACCAGGTGTTGTGGGATGACCGTGTTGAATGCAGAGCTGAAGTCAATGAACAACATCCGCACACAGCTGTTTTTGTTCTCCAGATGAGCCAGGCCGAGTTGAAGTGCTGCTGCTATGGCGTCATCGGTGGAGCGCTTGGGACGATATGCAAACTGGTAGGGGTCAAAGGTGGTGGGTAGGCTGGATGTTATGTGAGCCTTGACTAGCCTTTCGAAGCACTTCATCATGATGGGAGTCAGTGCTATGGGCCGGTAGTCGTTGAGAGTTGTTGCTGGGGATTTCTTGGGTAGTGGTATGATGGTGGTGGCTTTGAAGCACACTGGAATGATGGCTTGGCTCAGAGAGATGTTGAAAATATCTGTGAGAACATCTGTGAGTGAGTCAGCACAGTCTCTTAGCACATGCCCAGTTATGTTGTCCGGGCCAGCAGCCTTCCTGGGATTCACCTGTCCAAGGATCCTCCGCACGTCAGCTGGGTCCAGTTTCAGTGTTGTATCCTCCAAACAGTGGGGGGCTTTTGTTGGGGTGGTGGTATTGTTTTCTTCAAACCGGCTGAAGAAAACATTAAGTGAGTTGAGAAAGTCTGTGTTGTCCTCGCATGGGGGAGGGGTGGGTTACAGTCTGAATGCCTTGCCATAGGCGTCTGGAGTCTTTTGTGTCAGTGAAGTGGGATTGGATTTTCTGTCCATAGGCACGCTTTGCTGCTCTCATGCCCCGATTCAGGTTGGCCCTCGCTGTACTGAGGGTATCCTTGTCACCAGACTTGAAGGCAGTGTTACGCACTCTCAGGAGATCACGAACCTCCCTGGTATAAAGTAAAATAGTCTTTATCCAGGGCAGGTATGATGATATTTTGGTGTAGACGTTTGGCTATGTTGGTTTGTTACAGTTTTTCTTCTGATTGAATGAAACTATCCCCACAGCTGTCTTGTTGCAAACTAGCGGGCCGCCTGAGTCACCCTGTAACAGACATCAAGAGAGATGAAACTACTGGCTGAGAAAATAAAATTTAGCAAAGCATCTCAAGTACATTGTTAAATTGACCTCTATCTCAGAAATTGCATATAGTTTTACTCAATATGTCTACCCATGAACAATTGTGATTGGTCTGACATCTATGATGTTACACTAATCACAACACTCTTCATGCGTAGAGTGTAGAGTCATTGGGCAGGCTTAGCTAAGAATGGCAGTCATTTTGGCGTTGTCTTCTTAAAAAGTCACAGTAATTAATGACAACCACTACCACCCATCCATTTTTCAAACACTGCCACAGGGTTCACTTTAGTCAAACAAATAGTTTTAGCAAAGACGGGGTACTCAATCATGGCCACGTCACTGAGCTGTTGAGCAGCTCCTTAGGAAAAAATGCAAGTGGCTCTTTAAAATCTAAATGGTGTTAACGGAGTTATCCAGAGTGAATCAACACATAGCCCTGCTGTTTTACAGTGCTAAGAGCTATTGATAGCCACAACAATAAACGTTTTTTTTTTAGCAACACAAACCGAGAGAGCGAAATTGCAGGTTGCGATTAGATTTTGTTTTGACATGCCCCATTCAGTTATGGTTAGCTGCCGTTTCACCAACTTGGTTTGCGTTGCACGAAATTCGGTCACTGTGGTGGCTATCAATAAGGCTCAGCACTATAAAACAGCAGGGCTATGTGTTGATTATCTCTGGATAATTCCTTTAATGCCCCTGGCCTGGAAATGGCAGGTCAATTACTTGTTGCACCCTACATCTTGATTAATGTTTGTTGACCTTGTGAGAAGTAGAGCAAAATGGCCACTATTATATAGTTGCAGTATGAAAGCTCACCTGGCAAAAGCCGGCTCCAACTTCAGTACATACATTTTTGTCAGAGAAATAATTTGCCCAGAATTTCTTGCACCTCTTTGTCTCCATGATTTTCACATTTGCTTGGAGGAGGATATTGGTTGAATTCCCATTGGTTTCAGTTGCCCCCCACCCAGCCACACTACAAGCAGATTTATCTGAGATGTCTTCGTCTTTCTCTGCTGGTAGAAGTATCCAATCCACAAAATCGGACTTCTTAGCTACCTCTCACACTACAAGCAGATTTATCTGAGACGTCTTCGTCTTTCTCTGCTGGTAGAAGTATCCAATCCACAAAATCGGACTTCTTAGCTACCTCTCCAAGCTGTTTGAAATAATAACAAGTTAACTCACAAGTTAGAATTAGGTAAATAAATGAAACAACACTTGCATTGCATTGCAAAATTCATCAAGATAATTTGGGATGTGTGTGTCACCTATACCTGAAGAAGGGCATTCTGTGTTGTTTCTGGGTTGTATGTAGGATTGATGAAGAAATGCTTCACTGGTATCCTTTTCCTTTTCGTATTTGTAATATCATGTGCACCTACAATTAAATCTACTGCAATTAGAATAGTAGAAATGAGTTGGTAATTTATTTATTTATTATTTTACTTAACAGTTTGATTCCAGTAGACTAGTTCATTAATAGTCAATTAGTCTATACTAACACTGCGTTCACACTACATCCATCCGTTGACGGACGACGGAGGAGGGGTCTGACGGAGGGGGAGTCAATTCTCTCAGTCCCAATTGGTTTGACGGATCCGTCGCCAGCTAAAAAGTTGAACATTTTTAACTTTTTGACGGACGCAACGGAGCTGTTTTGACGGACGGACCCACAATGCATTTCGCGAAAGCTCCATTCAAAGTCAATGGGATCCGTCAACGGACGGATGCAGTGTGAACGCCCTGTAACACTATAGAATTAGAAAACCTACCTGATACAATGGGCTGCAGTCATGACAAATGACCCAGACACCAGAAAGCCACCACAGATCTTTCAAATCTTTCTGTACAGAGACCATGTAGGGTCTAGAATGGGGATTTACAAAAGTGCCATTAATGATACCCACATACCCATCCTGGACACCTGACAAACATAAAGAGGTAGGTATCATAAATATATATACTGTAAATACACAAGATAAGCATTGTATCCAGCAATGTACAGTATATCTCTCTGTGCTGCATATACATTACTGAGGAGCCTTTCACACTGAAATATTGACAAAACTCAATGACACTTAATGACAACAGTTTTGAAATAGGAATGAAGCTTATTAATGTTTACAAATATAATGGCATGTTTAAAACAGGCATATCTCATCCTTCTGTAGACCCCTTAAAGTGTTACCCTAAAAGAAAATAATAATAATAATAATAATAATAAAAAAAAAACTTGCAGTGAGATAGATATACTAGAATATAGGAACTTACCTGAGAAAACTTGCATGAATGCTGCCAGGCACCGGCAGATTGGCGTTGATGTACGCATGATGCAGACAGCTAAAGAGACTGCAGTGGCTGAAGTCACACAACTAATGTGGACTGATTCAGCAGTTAAATCTAGTGCACTTGCAGAATCACCGTGTCCTTACTATCTCCTCCCCCTCTAACACAAATAGACACTCGTAAGAATACTCACACACACAGAGACATATTTTAAGGCAAGTAACACTTCTCTCTGAATGTGTGAATGCATTAATGATTGTGGGAGACATGACTACAGTCATGCCATATGGTTTTTGAAACCACTGGGCTCAACTGTGTGTAAAAATGTCGGTTTTGTCGTTTGACCAGGGTTTATGTCTGGCCTATTGTAATGATTATGCCATGGTAAGACACTTTCTTTCTGAAACTTGATGATATCCACCACAATGTCCAGAAACTGTTATACAGTCATAGCATGAAAGTAACAACTTTTACACTGAGGCCTGTAACCACTGCTGTCTCTTAGTGCAGAAATGGCCCTCAGTGGCAATTCCTCTGCATCCTCCTCTGTTCTCTTCACCCCACAGAGAACACAGTTGCTTTTAGTCATTTTATTTTTGTACAGACCTTCAGTTATCTTTAAAGACAGCTGCAACTGGCAATGATAATATGTTGTAAAATAAAGTATTATACTATCTCAAATATGCTAAAAATGAGTTAATTTCATTTCAGATATCACAAATGTTTGTGCCAAATTACTATGGCCTTCCCCGTGACCTAGTTCACACAAGCTCTGAGGTTATGGCCCTCACAAAATGGAGAGAGACGAACCAGGCACAAAAAAAAAATCTTTTTAAGCCCAAATATCAAAGTTATTGCACACAGATAGCAATGATTCCTGAAATTATTCCAAAAATGCTGTTTGCTTGTGTTCTGTATCCAGGTTCTGTATCTTAATTCTGCATTTGTGTTGTGTTGTGGGCTTTTGTATTGGCCTTGTGAGCTTTTGTATTCGTGTTGTGGACTTTTGCAATTGTGTTGTCAGCTTTTGCAATAGAGTTGTGTTGTGGCACCCCTCGGCCACCGTAGTATTTGGATACAGAACAGATGCAAGCAGAACATTTAATAAGCATAATGAATCATCATCTACCATTCTTTATTCAGGGAACTTGACTGAGCTCTAGGCTCTTTTACAGCAGTACCCTGATAGGATAAAACAATGATATAAGAGAAAACAGGCCTAAAAGTAATAATGAATCAAAAATACAGGTTTCACAAAAAGAAAAAGAAAAAGAAAAGACATAGGCCTAGACAAGTACAAAAGATGTAGACAAAACCTAAAAGAGTCTTTCAGTCTGTGTGTAGTAATGAGGCAGGCTCATATGGTGCACTCATGCATGCAGTCTCTAGAGACGGGGAGGCAGTGGTAGAGGTGGATGATTCATCCGGCAGGTCAGCCAGCAGCATAACTGAGGCGTCACACCTTTGCCCATACTTCTAGACAGCTTGGAAATTAAATTTGAAATTTTAAATTGGGTGCAAGATAGAGACCAGAGTGTTGACCGGACATCACTAGGTCTAATAGACTGTGACAAGGCAGCAAATACCTTCAAAATCACATAATTGCCAGTTGTGATATCTTTGAATTTTTCATTTATAAATTTGACAGACAGACATCTCACCTAAAGGACTGACACACACAAACACACCTGCATGTTTCAGTTGAAGTTTAAGGGGACATTGATTGCAAATTTCGCTGCCACTACTACACTTTGGTCAAGATGGACAGGGGCCCAAAAATGTTAATCTTTCATGGGGATTCAGATGCCTAGCGGCGCCTCTGGCCATAGGCACATCTCTTCATCTATAGAGCTAGAGTAAGGTACCAAATTGCTACTAATAGCCTAATAACACCACTGTAGCCTACCAAGCACAGCTGTTTTTGTAGTCCTCATTAGCAGGCATGGACTGGGACCAAAAAATGGCCTGGGCATTTTTGGCCATTGTGGCCCTCCACCATTTTATTCAGTTATAAAATAACACAGTAGGCTAAGATGAACACATTGAATGAACGTGAGAGATTTAATTGGACTAACCCAATATCCTTCAATAAAAATACAAACTGAATTCCAAAATAGTTGGGACACTTTACAAATTGTGAATAAAAACAGAATGCAGTGATGTGGAAGTTTCAAATTTCAATATTTTATTCAGAATATGCCATATCAAATGTTGAAAGTGAAGAAATGTGTCATTTTAAGGGGGAAATAAGTTGATTTTCAATTTCATGGCATTAACATATTCCAAAATAGTTGGGACAAGGCCACGTTTACCACTGTGTGGCATCCCCTCTTCTTTTATAACTTTTTAAGTCTACAAATGTCAGGGGACTGTGGAGAGAAGTTGTGAAGAGAATGTTGTCCCATTCCTGTCTAATTCCTGTCTAGTTGCTCAAATGTCTTAGGTCTTCTTTGTCATGTCTTCCTATGTATGATGCACCAAAAGATTTCTATGGGTGAAACATCTGCCCTGCAGACATGATGGTGCCTTTCCAAATGCGTAAGCTGGCCATGCCACACACACTCATGCAACCCCATACCATCAGAGATGCAGCCTTCTGAACTGAGCGCTAACAATAAGCAATAACAACTTGGGTTGTCCTTGTCCGGATGGCATGGCACCACAGTTTTCCAAAAAGAACTTTGAATTTTGATTTGTCTGACCACAGAACAGTTTTCCACTTTACCACAGTGCATTTTAAATAAGCCTTGGCTCAGAGTAAACGCCTGCACTTCTGGATCATGTTTAGGAATGGCTTTTTTTTATAGAGTTTTAGCTGGCTATGGCAATTGGCACGGTGGATTGCAGGGGCGCTGCTAGAAATTTTGGGCCCTATGACAGAAGAATTTCTGGGGCCCCTCAAATATTGATTTTAATATTAAAATTTTCTCTGGGCCCCCCTGTCTGTGCTGGGCCCTTAGAATCATCCTAACCCCCCCCCTCTAGCGGCGCCCTGGTGGATTGTGTTCACCGACTGTTTTCTGGAAATAGTCCTAAGCCCAATTTGTGATTTCCATTACATTAGCATTCCTGTATGTGATGCAGTGCCGTCTAAGGTGATCACAGGCACCCGATGATCACAGGCATCCAGTATGGTTTTCCGGCCTTGACCCTTATGCACAGAGATCGTTCCAGATTCTCTGAATCTTTGGATGATGATGTGCACTGTAGATGATGATACCTTCAAACTCTTTGCAATTTGTGTCTGAGAAACTCCTTCCTGATCTTGCACCACAACTTTTAGCTGCAGTATTTGGGGAACTGGTGATCCTCTGCCCATCTTGACACCCAACTATTTTGGAATTCGGTTTGTACTATGGCTAAATTCTCATTTTTAATGGGCACAAGATTTCTAGCAGCCCCTGTTAATGTATTAAAAGTTACTATTTTGACATTGGAGGACAACAATACTCCAATACTCCAATCTATGTCACCTTGAAGGGCCACAGTAAGAGCCTCTCTGATGGTTCCGCTCATTTCATTTCGTTCCTCCAGTCAGTCAGGATAGCTACAATTGGTTTTCGTTTTCACTGACACAGATCCGTGCGGACCAAATTCAGCGAACAGAATGAGAAACTGAAGCCACGATATTGTGCCCGGACATCACTAATCTTGAATTAAGGTAACAAAACATTTTTAGGTGCATTTTAAATGAACTGTAGCAAAATGTTTCAAAACATTGCATAGCGCATAGCGCCCTGTAGAGAGGAAACGATTGCCAGTGGAGATGTTTCAGACGCTTTGCACGAAGTGAAACGATTTGAAAGAGGATGATCATATCGGGTGCACTACTGTTTGTGCTCTGTTAAAACAAACCACAGATGTCTCAGGAGTATAAATATGACTGTCTTGTGCAGACAGCTACAGACCAATATTGAACCATAGCGAAGAACCATACTGAAGAACCAAACTGTGAACCATACTGAAGACCATGTGTGCTCTGTATCACCTTCTTGTCTTGACCTTGTTTGCTCCAAATGCCCTTGCAGGTAACCCCTCTGAAAACACTTGAAGATGATTCATTTTAATGGTAGGTTTACTTACATATTTATGTAGAGATGCTTCATGTGCTGTTTGTTGTTCAATGATAAAAGGATTGTCTGGAGGAAAAATCATCCATGGAGAGAAAGCCAAAGATGGGTCCTTACAATACATGGCATCAGTGCAGATTAATGGCACTCATAAATGTGGAGGATTCCTTATTGACCCAAACTTTGTCCTTACGGCTGCACATTGCAACAAGAGGTTAGACTTTTATATATAGCTTCACATCCATTGATATTCAGATGCTGGATGCTGACATTGTTTTTTATTATTTACAGAGGTGAAATAACTGTTATTCTTGGCACACATAACATAAATGGAAATGTTGAACGACATAAAGTGCAGGACAGGATTGAGCATGAATTATACAAACACCCTATGTCTGGAAATGACATAATGTTATTAAAGGTGACTTTTAGCATTATCATTTTTGAAAAAAAAGTATTAGTAAATTGTTTTAGCTCTTCAAAGCTAAAAAATATATAATAACAAATATTTCTGTATTTTTCTGCAGTTAACAAAAAAAGTGAAATTAGGCAAAAGTGTGAAAAAAATTGATATCCCAAGACCTAACAAACCAGTAAAAGCATCCACACAATGCTTGGTTGCTGGTTGGGGTATCACTGAAAACAAGATAATGACCGGTGAACTTCGGTTTGTAAATGTAAAGACCATTGATATAGACGAATGTAGAGACGAGTGGAAGAAAACACCAGAAAAAGTAACTCTGCCTACAAATGTCATTTGTGCTGGAGGATATAAAATAAAGAAAGGGGCCTGTCAGGTATGTGCATCAATGGATTTCACCTTCAGTATGTTTCTAGTTATTAGAATGATGCTTCAACTTGTGAAACACTGGGCAAACTAAAGGCAACTTCAGTCAAATTTCAACAAGAGCTCTATTGCTCAAGCTACTCAGGAGAAGTCAATACTGAAGACACAAGAAATTTGGTCCACTCAGATGAGGTTTCCTTGAACAGAGAATTAATCTTGACAGTTAACCCATTGGGCAGATTTTTAAACTGTGTTTTCAGCATCACATGCTCCAAATATCACCCCAAAAACATCAGACACATTACAAAACATCAAAACAGTGTTTTTATGCAGGGTTTACAAAACTGTTTTGTAAACAAACAATATTTAGCTGCTTGCATAAACACACAGTTTTAACTACTTTTTCAGTCATTAGTAGTCACACACACTACAGTTCTGTGTTCTAAGTTGTTTGATGATGTTTCATTGTTTTTGTGGTGACATTTGGAGCATGTTAAGATGTTAAAAATACACTTAAAAATTCTGCCCACATGGGTTAGTTGTTAGTGCTTATTCTATGTTCAAGGGAACCTATATGATTGGACCAAAGTTTCTTGCGTCTTCAGTATTGACTAGTCTCAAGTAGCTTGAGCAATAGAGCTCTTGTTGAAATAGACTGAAGTTGCCCTTTAAGTGGGCAAAGGTTTCCTTCAAGGTCTTGAAAGATTAACTGTATGGCTGTTTATTTGTCCTTTCAGGGTGATTCAGGGGGACCACTGGTGTGTAATAATGTGCCTATTGGTATAGTTTCATTCAATTACAGGAACAACTGCAACTACCCTAATGCTCCTAATGTCTACACACAGATCTCAAAATTCTACCCTTGGATCAGGAAACACATGAAAAAAGCCACTCTTAATGGTACAGCTCCAGTTTATTGGTGAAAGGTTGTTTGATATTGATATTGAGTGTAGTCCTACACCTTTAGGTAGCTTAGTTAGATACCTAAAGTGACTTTCTCTCTCGTAACAAAAATAGACAGAGATGAGATTTATCATTTCATGTTGTTCACCAATTTCAACTATTCTTCCTATTCTCAGATATTTTAAAAAATAGCCTATAGTATTCACATGGAATCTCTTGCTTTTTCAATAAAATTCTAATTTCTCAATCTGCCTAAAATTGCTTATTTACCATACACAATGTTGATGATGCCATGTTGATGCTCTGTGCTTAGTTTTGTTCTGATATCACTGAACATCATCCTAATCAAACACACACCTGCATATTTAATTACCTATACTATAGGATATGAGACATGTCCTTTTACACATGTTGAGAGTGAGAGATTGAGATTGAGACAACACAAATGGGCTTGGTGTGTGTGGTCCGTGTAACGCTTTGCAGTGCTTTGATCCATTTTTAGAATTCACATGAAAAAGATGAAAATTGTGTCCAAAATTTCAATTTTCCATTTTTCAGACCACTCAGATAATAGATAATTGGTGCTTTTGTGTATTTCACTGTTGTTTGATGGTTGCTTTTGAGTGAGTGGATAGTTGAATTTGACAAAGTAAAAATGAGTCAATATTTCAATTTTCTATTTCTGCGCCGTGGTTGGACTGAACCAAGCGCGCGGAGGGATGTCTTGGTTCAGGTAGCGCCAGTTGTTTTTTGTAGAGAGAGGCCTTAGCTAGCCTATAAATGAGATGGATAGACTTGTCAAGTCAGCTCGAGACGTACAGACCTGACAGAACTACTGGTCCACCTGCAGGCTAATAAACCTGCAAACTTTCTAATAGCCTACAGAAGCCTATGAAGTTGTTGTGAATTATGTTCACCGTGGCCAAGTTGGAACACTCCCTCTTTGCTCATAAAGAAACTGTGATGCCGAGTGTTGACTATGCCACCTAGGCTATATTTCGTCACGATATCATATAAAAGTAACATTTTGTTTAGACCAGGGGTCTCCAACAGGTACCTCGAGCTTCTCGCCACCTGGTCGGGGGTTACCGTGTACACTTGCGCTGTAACCATGTGCGAAGTTTCGGTTCAGCTGATATGTCTGCTTTGCTTTTGAAGTAGCCTAGAGGTCATTCACGAACTTACTCGTCACATTGTTAATGTAGGCTACATCTGCGTCTCTGTAGTTATAACCAAATCTGGTGCACTCTACCAACATAACTTCTAAACAGAGAGCATTAAAGCAGTAGCCTAAAGATATCAAGATTTTGTGATTAGGCTGTTATGAAATTCATTTACATTTCCTGTGACTCTTTTAGCTACTCAGGTGGCAAGCAGCTCATGAACTACCTGTTGAAGACCCCTGGTCTAAACAAAATGTTATTCCTATATCGTCCCCAAATATATCCAAGGTGGCATAACACTCGGCATCACCGTTTCTTCACATGATTGATTGTGCGTAAGGGCGGTGCCGGTGGAGGTGTTCTAATAGGCCAAACATGAAAATATTAAATCATGCAACAACTTCATAGGTTTCTGTATTAGAGAGTTTGCAGGTAAGACAGAGGGTAGGCCAGTAGTTCTGTCAGGTCTGTAACGTCATGGGTCTCCTGTACATCCATCTCATTTACCCTACCTGAACCAAGACATCCCTCAGCGCGCATGGTTCAGTCCAACCACGGCGCAGAAATGGAATATTGAAATATTGACTCATTTTTACTTTGGTATCAAATTCAACTATCCACTCTTTCAAAAGCAACCGACAAACAGGGCCGCTGCTAAGGTTTTGGAGGCCCTAAGCTTAACTGGATCAGGGAGGCCCCCCCCCCCCCCCAAAAAAAAAAAACAAAAAAACAAAAGCAATTGTCAACTACTTGCAAACATGCCACATTCATTTTAAAATCCAGATTGTTTCATATTGCAACCAACCGAGCCTAAATTGAGCAACATCATTTAACGTTAAGTTAGCAAAACAATTAACGTTAGCCTAAACGGACTTACCGGCCAGGGATGCACGGGCGTCTTCTTTTTGCTTCTTTTTCTTTCGCTTTTCAGCACCAGATTCATGCTGTCTCTTCATTATTAGATGTCAACGATGTTGACACATTTACTGAACATTTGCACAGCAGAATCTTGCCATTTGCAGTTTTCTAACGTTGCTGCTTGCTGCTTCAATCAAAGCCGACACAACAAACTCAAAGACGCAATTTGGGATGTACCATTTCAGGGAATAGGGGTGGGTAGGACTATCTTTGTATATTAGGCAAAACTGTTAATTTGCTTGAATTGTATGATGAGTTACGCAATTTTTAACAAAAAATGATGGGCCTATTCATTACTAATTCATATATTTTTGCAATGTAACTATTATCATGACATTTTTTAGTAAAGCTCAAAATTGGAGGCCCCCCGAGGCCCTGCCAAGTGGTTGAGGCCCTACGCACCTTGCGTACTCTGCGTATGGGGAACGGCGGCCCTGCCGCCAAACAACAATTAAATACACAAACAGCATCAATTACCTATTATCTGAGTTGTCTGATAAATGGAAAATTGAAGTTTTGAACCCAATTTTCATTTTTTCCATGTTGATTCTAAAAATGGATCAAAGCACTGCAAAGCGTTACACGGACCGTGTGTCAGCTCACAGTCCCATCACTCCAGATGCCATAGTCTTTCTGATACATATAATACTTCTCATGAACTTCAAAGTGCCTAATGATTTAGCTCTATAGTGGTAAACGCAAGTCAGGAACATTCTTAATGTGAAATGAGTGAAACTCAGAAATGAGTTTGGTTAGCTGTCGGAAATTACATTACAATTACATTACAATTCGTTAGCTGTCTGAAATTACATGAATGAGTGTTCCGAGCCAGCGGACAACAGATTTGAGTTTAGTTACCTTCTGCTTGAAAATTTCACTGCTACTACACATTTTCCTTTGGTCGGTCGGTGGGTGGATGGGTGCCCAAAATAGTAAAAATCCCTGAACACATCAGGCAGCCCATCGCAAGCAAAGATGATGGAGTCTCCAACTTTTGGGTAAGGGTATGGTTTGGAAAGGGTAGGGTAAATAAATGTTACATTACAGATATCCTGCTATACATGTTGGAATCTTTTTTTTTTTTTCTTCTGAAAACCACTTCTGTGTTTATATTTGGACTCATATAGCTATCACCTCAACTCTGCACGTAGTCTAATGCGCAGATATATTAGGCTACCGTAGGCTATCCCACAATCCCCAGTAAAGCAAATTAGACTACCAAAATACACGTTGTTGTTCACTTCGCTAAATATTATCACTATATGTTAATAATAATTTAAACACATTTGCATATAGGTACATTGGCCTACTTGGTTGAATAATATTTCAGGTGTCACCATGAGGTGAGATTCAGCTTAAATTACGCCTATATAAGCCTGGAACAGTCTCATATGGATATCGAGAAAAAAATCAGCACCACCGTGAGAGAAAATTGTGAAATTCTGACTGCATTTCTTGAAATACATATGTATGATAGATAATTACCTACTAGGGCCCATTGCTTATTTCATGGGCCCTAAAGTAGGCCTAAATGAGGTTTTGCATGACGATTGTTACGCCACTGAGCTGAAGTTCAAAGTGAATATTTAATAAATTAAAGGGCTAAGGACGAGCTCCGGAAGGCTAGGTCCAGGTGTAAGCGCACCTGCTGAACCTGCGACAGTTACGCCCCTGCGACGGGCAAAGGTTCACATGGCCCATCCACCTCAGTTGTCTCAGGGCTGGGGTTGCTTCTATGCTGTCTAATATGTCTTTGATAGACTGTCCAGGCTTCAGAACTGTATAGAGTAGAAAGGCATATAGCTTGGTAGCTGTAACACACACACTAGATCCATATATGTCTGTTGAAACAGGCTGCAGGGGACATGGATGAATGGAGTGTTGTTCCTTGTTATCTGATGAAAACCACAAATTTCGCTGCCACTACTTCACCTTTAGTCAGTCGGTGGGTGGATAGAGGCCCAAAATTGTAATCTTTCATGGGGCCAAAGATTTCTAGTGGCACCCTGTGACAGACATAAGGCCTTACTATCCAGGGGGCGACTCACTGAACTTACCATGTATGTGCAGCAGAAGCAGTAGGGGATAGTGCAAGATGTGCATGGTAAGGGGTCGGCCTGCATTGCAGAACTGCAGGGACTCACGTAGGCCATAACAAAACCGAAAGATGAGGCTGTGGTTTTCTATTTTCAGGCAATTCAACTTTTCACACCAACGACCTATGTCTTATGACCACATCACTATAACATCTATAAAAATGGCATATGTGAATTTGCCAATTTCTAATCTCCATCTTATGTGTGTGGGCTACATGGACTAGTTAGGAGATTAAACTAAGAGAGGTGCAGGAAGAAATTGGAGGTCAGACCACATCATTTTATATTCAAGTTTTATTAGTCTGACAGGCAGAGATAAATTCATTTCAGAATGCTGAAGAACAATCATGGGTATATCTATGTTTTTTTCTACAGGTAATTTATTTGAAAAGTTTTTTAATTTTGACAAATTTTCTGTCAGTTTCCATATACACTGTGCCTCTGGCCCAAAGCTTAAATGTTTCCTGTAAAAACCAAAAGACCTCCAATGAGGTCAGCCTCAGGTCACCTTCTGAGCTGTGAGCATGTGCACTTTGCAGCATCACCACTTTTTTTTTTCAAGCGGTGTAGTTTATTAGACCTAATCATGCCATTGCGATCAAAGTTTTCCTCTGTGGCCTATGTGCTTATTCTAAGCTATTTAATCTTTCAGACAAGCTATGGTAAATAATTTTATTTCATAGCATAGCAGTTTGAAAAAAGTGGGGGAAATCATCTTGGGATTATCCTTCAGTATTTGACCCTCTTTAAAATAGTCTTTATCCAGGGCAGGAATGATGATATTTTTGTGTAGACGTTTGGCTTTGT
>JAODXP020001254.1:10000-22083 GCA_027497455.2 Sardinella longiceps | reverse complement strand
GGGGTGCTGTGGGTTGGGGTGGGGTGCTGTGAGGGTGGGGTGTGGGGTGCTGTGAGGGGTGGGGTGGGGTGGGGTGGGGGTGGGGTGGGGTGCTGTGGGGTGGGGTGGGGTGCTGTGGGGTGGGGTGGGGTGCTGTGAGGGTGGGGTGGGGTGCTGTGGGGTGGGGGTGGGGTGCTGTGGTGCAGCAGGGGCTTTGTGTTTTGGCAGCGGGGGCTGGGTGTGTTACATAAGCACAGGAAATCAGTGGGAGTGAGCGAGAGAGAGAGTGAGAGGGAGAGAGGGAGGAGAGAGAGAGTGAGAGGGAGAGAGGGAGAGGGAGAGAGAGAGAGGGAGAGAGAGAGAGCGAGAGGGAGAGAGGGAGAGAGAGAGAGAGAGAGAGAGAGAGAGAGAGAGAGAGAGAGAGAGAGAGAGAGAGAGAGGGAGAGAGAGAGAGAGAGAGAGAGAGTGAACAGAGTGAACGAGTGACTGCGAGAGCCCCTGCTCTGGAGGGGAGAATACAGTGTAATGGCATCCAGACTTTGGAGAAGTTTCTCTCTCTCTCTCTCTCTCTCTCTCTCTCTCTCTCTCTCTCTCTCTCTCTCTCTCTCTCGTCTTGACTGATAAATCCGGCTGTTTCATTGAGAATTCCTGCTGTGTGACTCCTGCCATACAAAACCCTATTCACCCCCCCCCCCACACACACACACACACACACACCCTGTCTCTGGCAGAGAGCTCATCTCCTCTCTCTGCCTGGAGGCCTTGGTGCTTTGAGACGTCTTCTGTCTCATCTCTGATCTTTGCCACTGAGCACATTGCTGAGTTCTGTTTGGGGTGCCTTTACCCCAAACCAGTCAGGGCCGTGTGTGTGTGTGTGTGTGCGTGTGTGTGTGTGTGTGTGTGTGCGTGTGTGTGTGTGTGTGTGTGTGCGTGTGTGTGTGTGTGTGTGCGTGCGCTGAGTTCTGTTTTGGGTGCCTGTACCCTAGAATAGTCAGAGCTGTGTGTGTGTGTGTGTGGAGTTCTGTTTGGAGTGACCAGTCAGGGGTGTGTGTGTGTGTGTGTGAGTGTGTGTGCAAGAGAGAGGGAAAGGCTCTTCCTAGTTATGTAAATCCACAGCAGCACGTAGTGTAGCATCCCTCACTTAGCTTCAGTGTGTGCAAGAGCGGATATTAGTGTTTGACTTGGGTCAGCTTCACATCCTTTCTTGCTTTCAGCAGACAGACAGACAGACAGAGACAGACAGAGACAGACAGAGACAGACAGAGACAGACAGAGACAGACAGAGACAGACAGAGACAGACAGAGACAGACAGACAGCAGCAGGATGTTTCTTTAATTCTGTAATCTCTTTGTTTTTCAGCCCGTCAGGCTATAGGCACTCATGCGTGTTCTGAATTCCAATGTACTGTACGTACACACACACACACACACACACACACACACACACACACACACACACACACGAGAGAGAGAGCATATGTCTCCACTTCTCAATTTAATTTTCATTCAGAAGGTTTACTTAAGAGTGGCAGCACGCGTTCTGTTGCGCAATAGTGCATATGGCACTTTAAAAATACTCTTTCATCTGAGCATGCTCAGTGTGTTAGTGTGTAGACCTCTAATTGGGACAGAAGATCTTCACTACAGTCAGGTGAGAATGACTGCATTGCTAAGTTCTGCCACAGCAAGTACTGTATAATACTAAACCACTTTAACCCCCTCCTGTCACCCATACTCCCATAACCACACAGTCTCAGACATGCACTGTTTTTACTCTGGGAACATTCTGGAAATTGTCAGTGAGTGAGAGAATGCTTTGTGGGGTAGATCCCCTGAACTCCCTACCCTAAATGTTAAGACCCCTCATCACCCCACACACACACACACACACACACACACACACACACACACACACCCTACTCCATTCCTGCTCTCCCACCTGCTCTCCAGACTGCTGTAAGTCTGTCAGGTCATGCCCAGTGGTTCAAGCCAATGAGTCTCAGATGCTGTAGCGGCGTGAACTCACTTACCTCACAGCCCCAGCCCCAGCCCCAGCTCCAGCCCCAGCCCCAGCCCCAGCCCCACTCTCAGCCCCAGCCCCACTCTCAGCCCCAGCCCCAGCCCCAGCCCCAGCCCCAGCCCCACTCTCAGCCCCACTCCCAGCTCCAGCCCCAGCTCCAGCCTCAACTCCAGCCCCAGCCCCAGCCCCAGCCCCAGCTCCAGCCCGTCTCACTTACCTCACAGCCCCAGCCCCAGCCCCAGCCCCAGCCCCAGCCCCAGCCCCAGCCCCAGCCCCAGCTCCAACTCCAACTCCAACTCCAACTCCAACTCCAACTCCAACTCCAACTCCAACTCCAACTCCAACTCCAACTCCAACTCCAACTCCAACTCCAACTCCAACTCCAACTCCAACTCCCACAGCCCCAGCCCCAGCCCCAGCCCCAGCCCCAGTCCCCAGCCCCAGCCCCAGCTCCCAGCCCGTCTCACTTACCTCACAGCCCCAGCCCCAGCCCCAGCCCCAGCCCCAGCCCCAGCCCCAGCTCCAGCTCCAACTCCAACTCCCCAGCCCCAGCCCCAGACCCAGCCCCTGTCCCAGCTCCCCAGACCCAGCCCCAGTCCCAGCTCAATCCCCAGCCCCAGTCCCAGCTCAATCCCCAGCCCCAGCTCCAACCTCAGCCCCATTCCCAGTCCCAGCCCCAGCCCCAGTCCCTGGCCAAGAGCCCATGAACCCAAGAGCCTCGTCGCTTTACAAGCTCCAGACTGACAATGAAAGGAAGCCATTCTGGAAGCCAAAGGAAGCCGTGTTTCCAAGATTCCAAGTGGCGGGGAAGGACCAACCCTTTGCTTAAGGCCCAAGGAGCCCCCATAGCCATTCCACCCTCCCCCCCCCCTCCCAAAGTGGACTGTTCCAGGCCTGCTTTAATAAGTGGCCCTGCTGGCTGGCTGGCTGGCTGGCTGGGGTGTTTAAAAGGGAAAGTGAGAGGGTTTTAAGACTCTGTTCTGCCATATGGCCCGGCCCGGCGCACTGCAGCGGCTCCGTAAGCTGATGCAACCGGGTGTCATCTCCAGAGGAGAACAAAGCCTACTGTGTGTGTGTGTGTGTGTGTGTGTGTGTGTGTGTGTGTGTGTGTGCGCGCGTGCTTGTGCGTGCGTCTGTGTCTGTGTCTGTGTCTGTGTCTGTGTGTGTGTGTGTGATTGGGCTGTTAGCTGTGTGTGCGTGTGTTTGTGTGTGTGTGTGTGTGTGTGTGTGTGATTGGGCTGTTAGCTGTGTGTGCGTGTGTTTGTGTGTGTGTTGTGTGTGTGTGTGTGATTGGGCTGTTAGCTGTGTGTGTGTGTGTGTGTGTGTGTGCGTGCGTGCATGCGTGTGTGTGTGTGTGTGTGTGTGTGTGTGTGTGTGTGTGTGTGTGTGTGTGTGTGTGTGTCCACATAGGGAGCGGTAGGAGGTCAGAAAGAGGCTTTTCTCCTCAGTCTCACAGGACGCTTCGTCACCTTGACTAGTGCCTACTAAACTAACACCACTCCAGACTATCCCCAATGACTGTGGCACCAACATGGACAACACACACTCTGATAAAGACATTGAGTAATCTCTAGTGTTTTTAACCCATGCACTAATGTGCTTTCAGTAGCAAAAAAGTAAATAAATTAAAAACAGCACATTTGGCTTATGTATAGATACAGTCATTGGCTAATGTGGTCAATGCTGGCTGGAAATTGCTTGATATTTCTTGCTTAGTGCTTTGGGTCCAAAAATTAGCACTTCACGGCTAGCCGTGCATTTGTAAATAACACTTGATGCCATGTTGCTTGTATAATTTCACAGTAATTGATTCATCGTGTTCCTCTACATACTGGATTGCTATGATATTGAAGAGGTTAAGAGATTAGCCCTAGTTCAACAGTCATTTGCTTCAGGCGTTTTTATTTGGCGTTTTTATGCTTCATGAATAGTGGAGTCTGTCAGTACATACAAGTACCTGTTGGTACAACATCTTGACCATAAACTGGACTGGTTTTCCAACACTGATGGTGCACTTTACAAGAAAGGGCAGAGCAGGAGCCAGAGGTCCTTTAATGGCTGCAGCAAACTGCTGCTTATGATCTATCAGTCTGTCATTGCCAGTGTCCTTTTCTATGCACACACACACACACACACACACACACACACACACACACACACACACACACACACACACACACACACACACACACACACACACACACACACACACACACACACACACACACACGTGTGTGTCATGGTTAGTGTCCTTTCCTATGCTGTGTGTGCATGTTGGGGACGTGAACACCAAGAGGAGAGATTCTGGACGGCTGGATAGGCTAGTGTGTGTGTGTGTGTGTGTGTGTGTGTGTGTGGTTCTACCAGTCTATGCTGTGGTATGTTGGGGACGGAACACCAAGAGGAGAGATTCTGGACGGCTGGATAGGCTGGTGTGTGTGTGTGTGTGTGTGTTCTACCAGTCTATGCTGTGGTATGTTGGGGAGGGAAGACCAAGAGGAGAGATTCTGGGTGACTGGATGGGCTGGCTTTGCTCACTGTCATCAGTTGCAGATAAGAGGACTCTGAGAGGAGTATGATCAATGAATGCCACCCACTGCACAGCACACCGCCCTCTCCACACACAAGCATGCCAGGGGCTTCTCATACATACACCAATGTGGGCACAGCACCACAGAGTCAACTTCAAGCACCACAGATTAAGATTGAACAAAATCTGAAGATACCCATGAAGGGACTCAGGGTGATTTCCCATGTACACAGTAGTACTGTACACACACACACACACACACACACACACACACACACACACACACACACACACACACACACACACACACACACACACTGTTGGCTTATTGGCTCAGATTGAAGGACTCTCTTAGCAAGGCCCCTCCTATGAACACCACAAACACACACACAAACATGCATATACAAATACATACACAAGCACGAACACACACACACACTCACACACAACACACACACACACAATCATGCATGGATACACAAACACATACATACACACACCCACACATACAGTGCATGCATATACAATCACACGTGTACACACACACACACACACACACACACACACATGCATACACGCACACACACACACACACACACTCACACAAACACCAGCCTCTTCATTGGAGTTTGCAGTCGTGTCAGGATATGGATGTGGTCAGGCATGTTGCCGTGGTGATCTGTGCTGTGGGCGTGGCCATTGGCTAAACCAAACCCATGAGGCAGCGATGGCCTCTCTATTCTGGCTGTCGCTCATGTTCTCTCCGCGTGACCTTTGTACAGTGCCACCATCAGTGTCACTGTAAGTGGGCCTGTTATAAAACTCTAAAGGCCAATTCAGACTGAAGATCCGTGATGGTTTTAGAGAGGAGTTGCGGTGGCCGTGTGAATGCAATCACTGCTTGCTATTGCATTGCAGTTTTAGAACGTTGCTGGTTTTTAGAACCTTGCAGCCCTTGTCGGAGATCTTTTGGTCTCTTGCCACCTTAATGGGGTGTTTACTAAAGGGTGGTGCTTCCCTCTTCCCAGCCACCAGGGGGCCTCGGGGGGCCCCTCAGCCCTCAGCACCCCCCCCCCACACTCTCTGTCTCCCTCTCCATGTGTGAGCATCTGCTCCAGGCCTGGGCTGTGCTCGCCTCTGGGCTTCTGCTGCTCTGCTCTGGGCTGCTCTAGTCTGGGTCCTGGGCTGGGAGCTGGGCTGGGAGCTGTGGGCTGTGACTTGGGAGCTGTGAGCAGAGGGAGAATGTGGTCACTATTTCCACAGGAGCCAAATTAAATCTGCTCCTCCACTCCACTCCGTTCCGTTCCACTCGGCCTTTTGAAGGAATGCCTGCTGCCTGCTGCTTCTTTTTCTGCTCTTTTTTTCTCTCTCTCTCAGGCCCTCAGTCTGCTTTCATTTTTCCTTAAGGTCACAGGGTAAGCACAGGTGTTATTATTAATGACAGCCAATAAGATTCTGATTAAGTGCGGCTGAATTAACACCTGTGCTTACCTGTGACCTTTTACACCTGTGCTTTACCCTCTGACCTTTTACACCTGTGCTTTACCCTCTGACCTTTTACAACTGTGCTTACCCTCTGACCTTTTACACCTGTGCTTACCTGTGACCTTTTACACCTGTGCTTTACCCTCTGACCTTTTACACCTGTGCTTACCCTCTGACCTTTTACACCTGTGCTTTACCCTCTGACCTTTTACACCTGTGCTTTACCCTCTGACCTTTTACACCTGTGCTTTACCCTCTGACCTTTTACACCTGTGCTTACCCTCTGACCTTTTACACCTGTGCTTACCTGTGACCTTTTCTGTGACATAGGCCCATGGAGAACTTATGGAGAGACTGGACTGTGATGTCATCATATTGCTGCTGGTGCATTGGCAACTAAACTTAAATGTGGATCATGGGTGACATGAGTTTGAGCCGACAGGTGTGTGTGTGTGTGTGTGTGTGTGTGTGTGTGTGTGTGTGTGTGTGTGTGTGTATAATTGGCTGACCCATCCAAAGTGGAGGAGGTGGACCAGAGAGAGTGAGAGTGTGCGCGTGCCATGATAGATGAGTGTCCCTTTCCTGCCTTCAGGACCCAGTATGATCCCCTGACACCGTTCACAACACACACACACACACACACACACACACACACACACACACACACACACACACACACACACACACACACACACACTCAATCTCATGCTATCGCACTCTGGTCCACCTCCTCTACACTGGGTGGGTTGAGCCACTTGACATATTGGGCCTGTACGGAGGTCAGGGCATCACAGAGGAGTTTATCAGTCCTAGAGAATGACTGACTCCATTCCAGACCCCTCTCTGGTTAGACTGACTCCATTCCAAACCTCTCTGGTTAGTCTCAGCTTTGCCACAAAGGGAAGGCTGTTATCAGAGTCTCGGAGGCAAGCTTCATCTCCGCCACAGAGCGGAGCGGACTGGGAGGAGTGAATAATCAGCCATTGAGTTGCACTTGTCGACTCCCAATGGCTTCAGTCACAGACAGCAGGCCCAAGTCCAGACGCTACGGCTACGCGAGACAAATGCCAGCGCAGAATTCCTCCTTCTCGCATGCAGACAGTGCTGCAGACACAGCGCTCGCTGGGAAATCTATTGTAATGAGGGTTGTCTCCAGCTCCTGGTTAGGATAGAGTGTGTGTGTGTGTGTGTCTGTGTGTGTCTGTGTGTGTGTGTGTGTGTGTGTGTGTGTGTGTCTGTGTGTGTGTGTGTGTGTGTGTGTGTGTGTGTGTCTGTGTGGTTGCATGTGTGTGTGTGTGGTGTGTGTGTGAGTGCATGTGTGCGTGTGCGTATTTGCTGGGGCAAATATGTGGAAATTTTAATTGCAACCATTTATTTTCACCCAGTGCTTCATAACAGCGGAGGAATGTTTGAGATATTAATCGAATCAGCTGCTTAGCGAGATCAAAGGGGAGGCGATGCTGCTAAAAACATGCAGCTCTGATCCAAGCATGCTCTCTCCTCCACCCAATTTACAAAATTAACTCCCTCTCCTCGACACGACCTGAGCTCTGAACTCTTGAGTTAGAGCAGAACTGTGTGAAGTTTTACTATTGTTTCTTTCTTTGCTTGCTCTTGAACCTGTCGCTGCTGAAGCTTGCACTGTGACTTATTGGTGATGCAGATTGGCTTTATGTTTAAAATAAGTCAATAGTTGGCTGTTCACCTTGTGACTTTGTTTCTATCACTGTCTGTGACATAGAGGAGGCCTGGTATTGTGTGCAAAAACACTCTCTTGTGCACTCAGGGGACTTTTTCAAAAAATAATTTATAACAAGTAATTTGTCATGAGTCTGATATGTCAGATAAGTGTGAGATAACTCTAAACAGACCATAGAGCTGGAGTGTTTCAAGGAGAAGAAGTCTGGTGTTTATGAAGGGAGGCCAGTAGCTGGCTTGCTGTCATGAGCAAGTAGTGCAGCACACTGAGTCTCCCTACACACCAGAGGGCGCTATAGCCATCTTCTGCACGGGTACTGGACTGTTGACTGTGGATTATAGACTGTGAGTGTTGGGATAGTTGATACTTGTCTTTACAAGTCTTAACTAGTACCTTCAAGTTAATGAATTGTTGTTGTTGTTGAACCACTGGAAAAAGAGAATAGCTGGGACCAAACCTATGGGGGCCCAATAAACAGTCTTTCTCCCACATTACTCCTAGCATGGCTTACTAGATACTAAAGTTCAATTGAATGAATGAATGAATGAATGAATGAATGAATGAATGAATAGCATTTATTGTCAGTTCCATCACATGTGGGTGGATGACAAATAAGCCTGAAAAAAGGATTTTTAAAAAACTTCAAATATCATCCCTAAAAAGTGTTTGTATGTGTTGCTGTGAGTCTAAACTTAACCAATACGTAAATATTTTTTACATTTTTTAATTAAAATAAGTATTTATATATGAATTTGTCAAGGTAGTGCCTAAAACTGTCATATGGTGTGACATTAAAACAATTTGATATAAAATAAAAATTAGGTATTTTTTTCTTCTTTAATTTACGTCAATGTACTTATTAATCATGTTTGCTTTGATATGCAACATTTGCTTGTGAATATTTAGGATAAAAACTTAACTTTTGACAAGTTATTATGTCAAGGAGGAGAATGGTCTGAACTCTAACCAGATATTTTAGCGTATTTCTGACATTTTTTGTCAAAAGTTGCTCAAAATTCTTGAGATTCTTGCAGATGTCATTTCCTTTCTACACTATTGATTTTGTCATGATTTGTCAGTTAGAAAGTCTTTTTTTATGACGTTTTCTATGATTATTTGACGTCACACCAAATGACATAGTGTCACGCCATATGATGAAATGCACCAAATCACAATGTATCAGCACAAAAAAAGGTATTTCATGAAAATAAAATCATTAACAATGAATTTTGAAGTCCACTGAAAAGAACTTTAGGGATAACATCTATTTTTCAACTGCATATTACATGTGAAACATGGTGACATGGGGGAAAAATGGGAAAGGGAAATATAAATTGTACAGATCCTATTTTGCTAAATTCTTATCACAGATTTAATATATTTCATATATGATTTTTAAATTGAATTCGTGTTTTTACATATATTTCAATATAAAAATGCAGTTTGGTCATAGAGTGTGACAGAAATGTCATATAGTGTGACTGTACATTTTCAATGTCCCAATGTAATAACAATGTAATAACAATGTCACTCCATATGACATAGTGTCACTCAATATGACATTTTGACAGTTTATCTAATTTATTAGACAACTAAATACAGCCAGATATTATTTAGCATGCAACTGACCACATGGCAGCAATGCTTTCTAAGAATTCATAAAGAAGATTTGTGAAAAATAACAATTTTTATTGCAAATGATGTCACACCATAAGACACAATTTTTTGGCCACTATTGATGATGTCGGATATGGAGCTTTTTATATAAAAATCTAAAAAGCAGACCTGACCTCCTGACCATGGCAATCACTCCTGACATGCTATTGTAACTTCCTGATGAAGCAGGGTCCGTGTCATGGCAATGATGTCCAAATTAATGCCCGTTGAAAATATAAAATATAGTGTCACACCATATGACGTCCATTGTAGGGACAAAATATATTTGATTAGAACTTAGTTGGACGTTATGCATGGGCATCGAAACTTTCTGTGGTTATAGAAAACATCCACTTATTTTATTTGCCTGGTAAAATTTTAAAGTATTTATACTTTATATGGATATACATTCTAATTAGGAAAATCACACGCATAGTGGACAGTCACACCATATGACATTTTTCATGTTTGGATAGTTGTTTTATGTCAAAATTTAAATACAACACCAAAATTTTTTAGTATGCAGGAAGTTGATCCTATCAGACCAACAACATTTCCATATCAATTCTTAACAATTACCATTTTTTATACGTGTGTGACAAAAGGACAGTCTGAATTTTGCTATCCGTCATCCACCCATGTACAAGACGCACAAGGAAGCGAAATGGCGTTCCTCACTATCTCTACGGTGAAATACATGGACATACCATTCTTTGACAATGACGATGACAAGGCATACTTCATGACAATGGCAATGACAGACACCTCATGGGTGGGGGGGTAGTATAGTATAGTATAGAGAGGCTGCAGCATGTAACATGGGCCACTTATATAAGCATGATGCAGAGAGCTATCACAAGAGGAGAGATGAGGAGAAAAACAACAACCCCCAAACTGAAACAATCTCAGCACATACATGTAGATACATTGAGCAATGGGCTCTATTCAGTAGCCAGTAGGGACCATCTCACTTTCATCATCACCAGGACTGGACCAAGTGTGTGTGTGTGTGTGTTGATTGGACGGAATCAGAATTGGCAGGCCTAGCCAATGATAAGCCAACCCCAGTATGTACTCTAGTGTGCCACACATTGTGCAAGGCCATGCCATGCAGGTCAGGTCATTGTGTGTGTGTGTGTGTGTGTGTGTGTGTGTGTAACAGCCATGCCATGCAGGTCAGGTCAGTGCTAACAAGAGAGGCCTGTCATCTGTCATCCCCAAGAGTTACGAAATGTTTTGAATCAAAGAATGTGTAAAATGTCACAGAGGTTTCAGTCAAGCTGAGCTAATGCAGTTTGTGTTGCTTGGCAACTGGACTGAATGTCTTGTCTTACACAGACCAGGAGGAATCCAGTATGGTGGAGCTGCTGCCAGTTCTTCCTCCAACACGGAGCAAAAAGAAATGTTCGTGTGTATTTTATTTTTGCACCCAGCAACAGTATGAGGAAGTCTGGCTCGATGTGAATAGCGAAGTTGTTTCGAGGCAGATTCCTCACGAGACACGTAGAGTAGAGGTCGGAGAGCGTGTCACACACACAAACAAACACACACACACACACACACACACACACACACACACACACACACATACACACTCACACAGGAGGGTGTTGAAAGGAGGTTATCTGTTGCTTTAAGGGTCAGAGCTGATGCTTATGTGGGTGAATGTGTGGGCAGGCGAGTGTGATGAATGCATTGTGTGAGCTATTCAGATGTGTGTGCGTGTGTATATGTGTGTGTGTGTACATGTGCATTTGTGGAGGTGTGTGCGTTTGTGTGTGCGCAATGGGTTTACACAAACACGTATGTATTTGCAGCACTACTGAAAGAGAATATCCTCATGTGGGTGTTGGGCTAATCACTATTACATATTCTGAGTGCAAGTTCACCAGCAGGGAAGATACCAAAGGGAGGGAGGGAGGGAGGGAGGGAGGGAGGGAGAGAGAGAGAGAGAGAGAGAGAGAGAGAGAGAGAGAGAGAGAGAGAGAGAGAGAGAGAGAGAGAGAGAGAGAGAGAGAGAGAGAGAGAGAGAGAGAGAGAGAGAGAGAGAGAGAGAGAGAGAGAGAGAGAGAGAGAGAGAGAGAGAGAGAGAGAGAGAGAGAGAGAGAGAGAGAGAGAGAGAGAGAGAGAGAGAGAGAGAGAGAGAAAAAGAGAGAGAGAAAAGTCTGCATATGGCTTTGAGATGATATCTGAAGGGCTCAGGGCTCCTGGTGAGGTGAGGGGACTGTAAAGAGTCCTCGAGTAGCGCTGTTGAAAAAGGACACTCTGCTCTTCACCCGCACCAGTTATGCTATATGACTATGCTGTCAGTGAGTGGGAATGCAAGAGAAGAGACAGAGAGAGAGAGAGAGAGAGCGAGGGAAGGAGAGAGAGAGAGAGAGAGAGAGGGAGTGGGCGTTCAAATCAACGATCTGACCAGATGTGCTCCCCGCGGGTGCCTGAATAATGTGCATTGTTACGACCCAAGAGCAGGTTCCTGAGGCAGGGAAACGCTATCCTGTGCCTGGGTTGGGCTCGGAGATGGAAGTTGGATTCGGAGTTGGATGGGGGCGGGGGGGTTGGACCGTGCTCAGGACGGACAAAAGGCGAGTTACGCAAGCGAGGCTCTGTTTTGAGAAGCTATCAGAATTCGCCACTTGCGTAGATCATCTGGACGTGGAAGGCAGAGTTGTGGTTCTTGACTGTTAAAGGTGTTTTTAGAAGGGCTTACAATG
>JAODXP020001254.1:0-5000 GCA_027497455.2 Sardinella longiceps | reverse complement strand
AGAGAGAGAGGGAAAGGAGAGGAGAGAGAGAGAGGGGAAGGAGAGAGAGAGAGATGAGGAGAGAGAGGGAGAGAAGAGTAGAGGAGATTAACACAGAGAGCCTCTCACGACGTCAAGGTCAGCTGAGACTTCACACTTTTTACACTTTATGGGGGCTCGTTACTGAGGTGGTGCTCACACACACACACACACACACACACACACACACACACACACACACACACACACACACACACACACACACAGATACACACACAGATACACAAACACACACACACACACACACAGATACACACACACTTATAGTCACACCCTCAGCAGTGTACACAGAGAGACATGTTACAGTAATTTAATAACTCTTCTGCTGTCTTTACATAATTAATTGTTCCCTTTTGTTGACATATGAACACTGCAGTCTACTGAGTAGCCCGGCAGTTAATCATGTCCCTCATGAGGGTGTGTGTGTGTGTGTGTGTGTGTGTGTGTGTGTGTGTGTAAGTGTGTGTTTATATTTACTGTATGTTTGTGTCTCTATCAGCTCGCTGAGGTGGTCTCTCGTCCCCTCTTTCTCTCTCTCTCTCTCTCTCTCTCTCTCTCTCTCTCTCTCTCTCTCTCTCTCTCTCTCTCTCTCTCTCTCTCTCTCTCTCTCCATGTCCCCCCTCCTCTCTCTCTCTCCATGCTGACTAAAGACCTGTGCTGTGCTGCGTTACTCTGCGCTAGGGAGAATTGCATCCTGGGTACTATAGCGTCTGCTGAGGTCATCAGTCTAACTCTCGCTGGCTCGGTCCAAATGAGCTCCAAAAGACACCGCTATCAGCCAGGCACTGGAGGGAGTCTGTTTGTGTGTGTGTGTGTGTGTGCGCGCGCATTGGGCTAGAGTGGGTGAGCTCTCAGAGGCAATGAGGTGTGGCTACTTTAGGACAGCATGACGGGATCTAGAAATGACAAACATGCGGCAGGGTTGGATGGTTCTGATGCCACCAGCATGACCTCATGGAGGCCCTGCTCTTGTCTGTCAGTTAGTTAGTTAAACAACCTCACTGGTATGAACTTGTGTTTGTTTATTTACTGATGGCTTTCAATGGGCTTTGATAACAGAAGCATTGCAACAGGAAGTTACAGAATAGGGAGATGGAGAGAGCCTGAATTTATAGTTCTGTTTGATTGTTAGCTTATTTTTACAAATCCACTTCTGATTGAATTCAGATTATTAGTATCATTTTATTGATGTTTACAGTGTGTGTGTGTGCGTGTGCAAGTGTGCGTGCGTGTGTGTCTCTCTGTGTGTGATACATGGTGCAGTGGAAGTCCATTTGCAGATTCCCACTCGTAGGTGGTGCTAAAACTCAACTGTATCATCCTGCCTCTGTAAGTTGCCTGCCTTGGCCATTAGGGGGCACCCTAGCAGGCTAATAAAGAGACAGCTGATGGAGAATGAGCTCTTAAACTGAGGCATGGAGTAGAGGAGAGATGATTATTATTCTATAATAATTCTGCTGGACTCATTTGTGATATTTCTGCTATTTATTTTTTGTGGCATATCCCCAACATCAATCGAACATCAATCAAACAAAAACAAATACAAACAATGGACAAGACACACAGCTGCAAAGCACATACAATAAATAGAACATGTGATTACATTTTGGTAGTAGCCGGTTATCCAGAACACCATCTGGAGTACATGCACTGTTACACTGGATCGTTTAGTTTTCTTTGAAATCCAATATTATGTCATTAATCAAAAATCAAAAATCTATGTAAAAAAAAGTGGATGAATGACATCAGTATTTGTTATATTTGTATCAAATTGACGTAATCTTGTAGATGATCATCTACTTGTGTTGTATAAGCACCCATGCTCTGTGTGTGAGTGTGTTTCCTCATGGTCTGTGTGTTTTATTTTGTTCTGTGTGTGTGTGTGTGTGTGTGTGTGTGTGTGTGTGTGTGTGTGTGTGTGTGTGTGTGTGTGTGTGCATGCAGGGCTTCATGACCAGACGCTGATGAGCAGGTGCATTCGCTGAAGCGCCAGGATGACCTCCGTAGCCGCCGACTATGACCACATGGAGATCCAGCAGCAGTATACGTCAGACGTCAACAACCGCTGGGATGCCGACGAGTGGGACAACGAGAACAGCTCGGCCCGCCTGTTCGAGCGCTCGCGCATCAAGGCCCTCGCAGGTGAGTGGAGCACGGAGCAGGAACACTGCTCACATGCACTCATACAGCACAGTACAGCACAGTACAGAAGGCCTACTATACCCTCAGGCACGGCTAAAATGGTGCCTACAATTTACATTTACATAATGCATTTAGCACACGCTTTTATCAGGGCTATTTACATGTTGCCAACTGTCAATGACGTTAGAGCCAGTCATCCTGGAGTAACTTAGGGTTAAGTGCCTTACTCGAGGGCCTACAACAGAGATGGATGATGAAACATGGTGACCTTTCCGAAAACCTTATGCTTTTTGGACAAGAAATTATGATTATTTACAAACGAATGAGTCATTTGTTGAGTTTGGATATATTTTCTGTTATAAAGTTCTGAAGTATTCTGAAAGGCATTTCTACCAACCTAAATAAATAGCTTTGGCCATCATCAATGCTGACACTGACCTGCCAAATGCCAGTGACAAGGCTGTAATAAATCTTGCTGCCATGCATATTGTATGAAGTCAATGCCACACCGGTGCTGGTATTAGAGCTTCACTTAACCCAACCATTAAGATGAGCCCAAGGGTGAGCGGCTACCTCAGTGCTCCTGCAGTTAGTGTACAAAGCTGTGTGGAAGCCATTACACACAATCACTCTGTTACCCTGCTATTCACACTTAACTCTAAACTTGTAGCCTACTTCCCTACTACCTTGGTATTGGCGTTTTAAATGCACACCAACTAGAGCTTAGATCGGGCCCAAACAATTGAGCCCGACCCTACCGAAGACCGATCATTTTCTGCCCAAGCCCGGCCCGGCCCGAGAGATAACGTGTGATAATGAGCCCGAGACCGATTTAAACCGAACATGTTAAATAGCCCTAATAATGGCCTACTTTTGTAACTGCATGGTCAACAATTCCGGATTGATTTACAGACATTTGTTAATTTTGTTCAGCATATTCCTGAAGCATATTGCCTGTTGACAGACAAGACTTCATGACAGTGTTGCGGACCACGTCTTTCTGTCATACGTTGTGCTGACACAGCTCTGCGCACCTCTCATTCACTGAGATTAGATAGGCTACTCATTCATTAATTAGGCTGTCATGCTGGCAAATCCACGAAAAAAAAAAAATAACCAGAAGTTTTCTGGCAATAGACGGAGGTTATAATGCGTTGTGCGCTGTAACGTTTACCTTTATTGTATTCAGAAACACCGTAATTTCTCCAGATGATCCACTTTCACTTTCGGTTCCCACGCGAAAGAAGCACGATATTACTGTCAGCAAACAAAGTTGATGTTTCCTTATGCTTTCCACTGGACTGGGTTAATTTTATTTAATTTTTTCCCCCATCACATTAGAAGCTTTATAGTATATTATAGGTCTGATGTAGCCGACAGCGCGCAGCTGACAGGTGCTGCTCAGCGCTGCGCAGAGCTGTCCAGACATTATTTTCTATTAATCACTTTAGGCTTAGATAACATTTTGTGCTGAGTTACTTAACTATAATACATACAACTTTACTGGGTGTCACACCATATAGCGTCATAGGCTAAATAAATAAAATAAAAAAACATAGGCCTATAGGAAGCATAGGCCTATTTATGGAACATTGATCACGAGCCCGGCCCGGCCCGAGCCTGATAGATTGACGGCAAATGTCAGCCCGAGCCCGGCCCAAGTTCGGGTAGGGCTCGGGCCGGGCTCGGGCTCGGGCAGCGAATCTAAACTCTAACACCAACCAATCAATATACTATACAGTATGCACAAGGACAATATCCTTAAGTCACCTTCTAGATTCTTCTTTTGCCCGTGTCAGCAGTTTAGCTGAAAAGCCCAAGCAGTGGTTCTGTATACTATAGCCCTGGGCAGGATTGACTGGGCCTGGCGAGCCAACCCAGATATCAAAGCCACACTGGCAGGAGGGAGACTCACGTAGCCGGCCTGTCTTCACCTTCCAAAAACACAGACACACACACACACACACACACACACACACACACACACACACACACACACACACAGGCCTGCTGTGAGGGCTCTCTGAGGGAGTAGAGTAATGTCAAACGCGGCCCCTCACACACACACACACACACGCACACACACACACGCACACACACAGGCCTGCTGTGAGGGCTCTCTGAGGGAGCAGAGTAATGTCAAACGTGGCCCCTCACACACACACACACACACACACACGCACACACACACGCTCACACACACACACACACACACACACACAGAGGCCTGCTGTGAGGGCTCTCTGAGGGAGTAGAGTAATGTCAAACGCGCCCCCTCACAACAATGAGAACCAGCGCTTATATTACACTTAAACTGCACTTGTGGTACATACTGTTCCCAGGCAATGCATTGTGGGAGAACTATCTTGCTTTTTTTTTCTATTTGATCGCCTGTGTGGTCCACTCCCCCCTCGGCTCATATGTTTTGTCTGTGCGTGTGTGTGTGTGTGTGTGTGTGTGTGTGTGTGAAGAGCTGTCAACCGTCATTTTTGGGAAGCGCAGAGACGAGAGCTCGTAGGAGCATAGCAGTGTTCGGTCTCAGCTTTAGTGGCACTGAGGGTCCGTTGAGCTCAGCAGTTTTCCCTGCACTGTTGCCTGTTCAATAGTGTTGACTTCCCCAAGGCGCTTGTCTCTGCTCAGTGACTGTAGCTTGAGCCTCGCCGGCGTGCCGGGCCTGACAGGATAGTCAGTGTGTGTGTGTGTGTGTGTGTGTGTGTGTGTGTGTGTGTGTGTGTGTGTGTGTGTGTGTGTGTGTGTGTGTGTGTGTGTGACAGGATAGTAGGCCAAAGCGCTAGAGTTCCCCTCGCCTCCTTCAATTA